>JANTPZ010034842.1:0-23786 GCA_025593235.1 Vachellia pachyceras
CCAAATGTGAAGACCTTTGTTCGAGCTCATGATGTTGATCATGGCCTGAATTTAGAAAAGGCCGGAGCTACTGCTGTAATATTCTGATACCTCCTTTCATATTTCTCGCTCTGATTACTTTATCATTCTGAAGCAATAAAAACAGTGGTTTTGTGTACATAACTAATATCATCTTCCGCAAAATGGGAAGCATGCGACTATAATTGGAATATTATTACCTAAATTTTGTATCCCTTGCCTCTGTCTCTTGCATTTGCAGGTTGTACCAGAGACCCTGGAACCAAGTCTTCAACTAGCAGCTGCTGTACTTGCTCAGGTAAATCAACATGCTTTGACTACAATATCTATATTGGAGTGTATTTACTATTGGCTTAATGAAAAATCTTCTGATTTATATCACTTTACATTTTATTGATTTTTCTGTATTGTTAATCGGCATTATTGATTTTGATCAATGCATAATTTTCTTTTCCGTTGAAATTGAAATATTTTTGTCTGCTGGAGGCTTATTTGGCATGTCTAATAGGAATTTCGTTGGCATAATCATTCTTCAATGCATGCCTCATTGTAAGTTTGACTGCATATCTCATTGAAGACACTAGCTGTTCCTAGGCACGAGGGGGGGGGGAGATGAAATGAAAATGACTAAAAATTGTTTATGTTAGGAATTGCAAGAACTGTAACATTGAATGCAAGAGTTTCCCAACGTTGGACGGTTTAGTAGATAATGACGCAATGCTATTGTATTGGGATGGATTATTGTTTGTCCTCTAAACATTATCTCTTCAGGCTAAACTTCCCACGTCAGAGATTGCATCAGCTATAAATGAATACAGATCCCGGCATCTGGCTGAGCTTACTGAGGTATGTATTTTTAAATCACACGCAGAGACATGGGGTGAGTCATTATGACTGTTGGGACTTATCCTTCTTGGGATGTTTATTTGAGCATCATCCTCACTTCGGTACCATAGATTTCAAGAGATATTGAACATATCTTTGTTTCAATATATCAATTTCCAAATATATCTGGTTTTATCCAAGATACTGGGATAGGATGCCATCATTTTGACCAACGTCAATATGGATATTGCACACTTATATGGAGTTTTAGTTTTATTGATCGTCTTGTTAGTTTGTTACCTGGCCAACCGACGATTTTCAATTGTTCCCCCAAACATGACAGTATTAGACACCATGATATACACTTTATCATTCTATATCATGGGATCCAACCACTAGCATAGATAATATGTGCGTACCAGAAGTATCTAATGTCAATGCTGGTTTTCCCCTATGTTACATATAACTGATGTCAGAATGTTGATATATGTTATTTTTGGTTTATGAACAGCTGTGTGAAGCAAGTGGCAGTTCTCTTGGTTATGGATTTAACCGAATGGCGAGCAAATCCAAATCTCAGCCCTCAGATTCATTGGATGATAACCAAATCTCTGAAGGGACACTGGCAATATGAAGATTGCATCTTTCATAGAATGAAAAATAAAAAGATAGGAAAAAAGGAAAAAAAACTGTGAAAACGAGTTGATTAGGAATCCCATCAAATGTGTACAGAAGTACATCTGAATATAAGATTCTGAAGTGAACACCCCCCCATTTGAAGTGAATACGTTTGATATTGGGCCTAATTTGGGATGTTATTGAACGATAATGTAAATTAACATAAAATTTTTATTACATACATTTCTTATAAATCATGAATCACATTGAAAAAGTAGTTTACATAATTAATACATTCACATTATTGACCTAAAAGTCTATATTTTCTATTATGGCCTTATTAATGTATTATTAGGTAGCAACAAATTCATGTTGAGATTGTTTGGCTTCGATCTCTACATATATATATATATATATATATATAAATTTATACCTGCAAAATCTCAGTATAGAAAATAATGATCATTATCTGTTCTTGTTTCTTCGAGTTTGGATAGGAGGTGTATTATGTAAGATGTGATCAAAACCATAAATATGATAAATATGGTGTTACAATAGGTACATCTTCTAGCACTATACAAATGGTATTTTTTCCCTGTAAAAATAGAATTTGGTAACCTTTTTTTGGACGGGCCAAAATCGCAGATTCCATATTCCATGTACGCGAACACGACCCTCGGAAGGCATCACTCTCTTATCAAAAAAAAAAAAAAAAAAAAGTAGAGCCTCAGTCTCCGGAATCCGTCAGTTCATCGAGCTCTTCGCCGTCGTCTTTTGAAACCCCGCCAACAACAGCACAACGTTCAGATTTCTGAGACTCCGTTTGAGGAGTCATCCAATGGCTTCAATGGTGGCCACGGATTCTTCTCCTTCCTCTGCCGCCGCCCGCTTCCTCCCTGTTCGCCTCAGGACTGACGCTTTTTCCCTCCGCCGCTTGCTCCATATGGGTCACACATTCTCCACCACCTCTCCTCGCTATTTCGCCCTTCGCTGTTCTCCTTTTTCAGCATCTCCCGTGGTTCCCACCGGTAATAAGCTCCTATTCTTCTTTTGCTCTTTCTGTCATTGCAGCTTCTTTTGTGAAAATTTTCGGTGATAGGATTGTCTGGTTTTGCGTAAGAGGATGTCTTTTGATGGTCTTATGAAGTACACAGAGTGGTGCTTTCCTATTCTGAATCCTATACCATTTAGCATTTACTGGCTTTAAGCTGATACCTGTGACTGGGACTCGAGCGCATTCGTCCTCGTATTATGTTCAAGTTAGATGTTTTTCTTTTTGGCAAAATTTTGTTATACGCTGCGAAGTCAGGGCCGAGGCTGAATTTATTTCCGCTTTTGTTTAGCTAAATTGTTGTGCTATCAATAAGAACGCCCAAACTCCAACAATACTGATTACTGATCTCTCCAATCACATCAGAAAAGATTTTTTTTTTATATGTTGGTGGTAGTTTTTAATTGTTGCAATCCTTGTGATGCTATTCTCTTGAAACTTGAAAGTGTAATATTGATTTGCTTAAGACCAGAAATGGTCTTAAATATTTTTTCTATTCACGTATTGATCGTTTATTATTTGTATATGCATACAAGCTATGGAGTATATTTGGATTACTGTATTCACGAATTTACTGAGGTCAATATTCATTTAAGATGTGTTTTACCTACCTGGTTTATGATCTAGTTTAACATAATTACTTGTGCACTGAAGAATATGAGGCATTAGGCTGGTTTAACATATTAATAAACCACACTTTGTTGTGGAGGAGATTCTTAAATTACCCCTTGCATATTTATTTTGGAATTTTAATGCCCATGTATGGTGCCTATGCACGCACTGATGCACATGAACTCTAGTAGTTTTTTCCTTGGCATTCTGTGGCATCTGTCTTGTTTTACTAGTCTGAGTTCGTACGTTTTAATATTTTGTTATGCTCAGCTGCCATGGCTACTGAGGCTTCAGCTGAGGTGATCGATGGGAAAGCAGTGGCAAAGAAAATCAGAGATGAAATAACAGATGAAGTTTCCAGGATAAAAGGAGCCATTGGTGTGATTCCAGGGTTAGCTGTAATCCTTGTTGGAGATAGAAAGGACTCTGCAACTTATGTGCGGAATAAGAAGAAGGCTTGTGAATCTGTGGGAATAAAGTCTTTTGAAGTTCATTTGCCTGAGGATACAACAGAACAAGAAGTGCTAACACATATTTCAGGCTTCAATGATGATCCCTCAGTTCATGGAATTCTTGTTCAGTTGCCTTTACCTTCAGTATGCGTCTAGATCTTTGGCTTGATTTGGTTAATTTGTATTATGCTTTGATGGGAATTTCACTTTTAGCCGTATATTTCAGTTTATATTTTAGATTGTACCTTTCTCCAGTCCCAAAATGTTTATATAAGATTAGGGAATTGCATTAAGTTTTTTCCTTGAATAAATTACAAAATAGTTTGAACTTAATGACTGTTTTATTGGCTAAAATTATAGGTTGCCCAATTTTTGCATCAAATACTGCTGGTAGTTCACTTCAGACAATTTATTGAGATGGTCTATGGAGCAAATGGGATTTCTTGAGCCATTCAACTCCTTTTTCTTTCCCTTGATTTTGTGACGCCATACCTAGCTTCTTTCATGTCACCTTGAATGTAACATATGGTGAAATTCTGAAATGAAGAAATAGAACTTTATCTTTGTTTGATTTGTGAACTCACTCTCTCTCTAACTTTTGTGTGGAATTTGGACTCATGTTTTTTGCTCAATCTTGTTACAGCACATAAATGAGCAGAATATCTTGAATGCTGTTAGAATTGAGAAGGATGTGGATGGTTTTCACCCATTAAATATTGGCCGCCTTGCCATGCGTGGTAGAGAACCCCTGTTTGTTCCGTGTACGCCCAAGGGATGCATAGAGCTGTTGCACAGATATGGTGTTTCTATGAAAGGAAAGAGAGCTGTTGTGATTGGTCGGAGCAATATTGTAGGAATGCCTGCTGCTCTCTTACTGCAAGTAATATCTCATTGGTTCAAATTTAAATTTTGACCTGTTTACAAGCCAACTTTCAATTAAATGTAACTGTTTATTCATTTCTTCTTTGTTTCATATTTATACATTCCTCTCTGTATCTCGTGTTATTAGAGGGAAGATGCTACTGTCAGTGTTGTCCACTCCAGAACCAGTAATCCTGAGGAGATCACAAGACAGGCAGATATAATGATCTCTGCTGTTGGGCAGCCAAACATGGTCAGGGGAAACTGGATTAAACCGGGTGCTGTCATTATTGACGTTGGAATCAACCCAGTAGATGTAAGTTGACTAATATTTAATGGGTTTCTAATGCACACTCAGCAGGCTACTTACCTTGGTTGGTACTTGGTCTTCAAGGATGAAGCACATTGTTAATGCTTAAGATTATATTCTAATGGTTACTTAAATGTGCTATGGGGTGTTTGTTTCAGGATCCAAATAGCCCTAGAGGTTATAGATTGGTTGGGGATGTTTGCTTCGAAGAAGCCTGCAAAGTTGCCTTGGCTATTACCCCAGTTCCTGGAGGAGTTGGTCCTATGACCATAGCTATGCTTCTCCAAAATACCCTCATCTCTGCAAAGAGGATTCAGAACTTTCATTAATTTATATGTTCGACAATATCCCGGCCAAAGGTTATATAACCTGTTATGTGGCCAACTTTTGTTCTCGAGAGTTTTGCCTCTCGCCCTATCTTGGTTGTGTATTGTGCGTTAGGTTAACAATTCATGTACCTTTTCTTAATTTGGTTATTTCGTCAAGAAATAAAGTAGCAATAACGTCAACCATCCTTCATGTAAAGGCATTTTATGATGCAAACATGTGTTCCCAATCGAGTGGGAGATTAATGACCAAGCCACCAAGGAGGAAATCTGGTTATACATGGCAATTCCTTTTTAAGACAATCAGGCACAAGCGATGCTTGTGAGATATATAATAAATTTTGAATTGATAAACAATTTCAAAGGTGTCCCAATTGATCTGTTTTCTTGGTGTTTATTTTGTTCGTATGAAGTAGTGGTCTTTCTCATGCTTTGTACATCACTTGGGATAACCGATTAGGCGTTTGGCTTCGACAAAATGAAATTCTTGATGCATCGTATTTGAGGAAAAATGTTCAACGATTCATGTGTTCATGAGGCATTCCTCTTTTCACAATGACAAGCCTACAAAATGACAAAATGACGAGTCTGATGACACAATGTCTTGAAGTTATTGCATGGTTTTCTCTTCATGAATTACTCTCTATCTAGAGTTATGAAAACTTGTTATATTTGATTATCATGGTTGTTATATTTGATTATCATGGTTTTCACAAGCTCTACACGTATTGAACTTGATCTTTTCATCAACTACGTGTGAAATAGAATTAAGTTGTAAAAATATCTATGAAGTTTTACCTTAAGTGTGTCTAGTATTATATACTTTTCATGTGTAAAAATACCTAAAATCATTTGAAATTAAAGCAAAAATATTAAGTTCTTGAATATAACCCAACAAAGTTATTATTGTAATGGAGCCAATGTTATTTTTACATATAAACATGTAATGATATTAAGTCAAATTTAATGGTCATAACACTATTCCCATTTTGAATGTTCGAGTATTTTAACATTTCTAAATAGTATTTGATGCTAGACGTAATTTTGGGTATTTTTACAGTTTAATCCTAAAATAAAATACTCACTCTCAAGTGGAAGCTTGAAAGCTCACTACATCGTTGTCATTAGCAGTAGACAGTAGTCTCTTACCGCTAATTTTTTGCCCCCATCGTATTCCAAAACTTTGACCCGTACAAGGAAACACGAATGATGTGCTGGAATGTAATTGTGCAACTCAGCTAACAACTCAATAAAGACCATATGCAAACTTTTAGTCTTCAGCAAGGAAGTCAGCTTGTCACCCCAGATCAATAAAGTTGTCTCTCGTACTAGTCTAACATCAATTTTTATGTGATTTAATTTAAAGTTCGATTGGTTTGTGAAGCCTACAACTAGGCGGAAAATAAACCACACCATGTCTCCATGCTACCCTTAACATCATTGTAATCAGAATCCAGATAGTCAAACAACATTTGATTGTACATCTACCCCGAGTTTCAAACTTTCAACAGAACTACATCTCTGCGAAGTAGGGCAGATGCTGATTCTTCATCGGGCATAATAATGAATAGTTTTCAATAAGCAACACCATTACAAGGGGCAAACAGATACTAACCAAACAAAATCTGAATCATGTTATTTAGATTCAGGTGTTGTTTGATTGCCACCTCTTCTGCATGAAAGATCTAATCTAGCTCCAAATTGATCTATCCCAGTCCTACTTTGTTTTGTACTCCTAAGAATTGAAACCTGACAGATATAAGTAAAAGCGTTACTTTCCAAACAACGGATTCACTGGATTGAAAAAATTAAAGGGATCAAATCGACAAAGTATATCCTATGTAATTCAAAGGGCACCAAAAAAGCTGGGGTAGGGGCTTAGAAATTCTATACTTCAATGATGGGTCATGCTGTAATCATTTCATGATTACCATTCTATCTTTAACCCTAGGTTAAAACTCAAAAGTTTAACAATATCATAATAAAGCGGCAAATGATGGATATCACTATGTCATCAGATGCTAAGCTTAAGCTACCTTGGGCCGTTCCATGGAGCTTCCAAAATATCCTACTCCAAAAGATAAGGAATTGTATGCAGCTGCAATCTCTACAGCTTCCAGGCTTGGTAGTTTTCCTTGACCCTATTAAAGGAACAGATTAGAAAATTTTAATGAAACAATTAACATGAAAAGCTTAATCCAGATCTCACTGTTACAGATGCATCTGCCTGCACGACTAAGATACCCGAACTGCTATCCGTACCAGATCGACCGCTTTCCTCAACAACTGAGCATAAGACTTTCGCGCAAGCAGCAGCAGCGCCAGATTGCGAGCTACAGAAAAGGTAACATCAAATAGATCCAACAGGCGGAATGTTACTACAGCAAATGAGCAAATAACACTTTTTCTTTTCATTAAGCCTGGATGCAGTTACCACTAAGGAATAGTTTTCAAGTAAACACTTTATGCAATTCAGCAATAAGGTCCAAAATTAAAATTTAAGCAAGAACCACCATTTTTTCCTTCCAAACATATACTAAATCACCATAAAGGGGAGTAAAACTTGAGCGCATAGAATTACTTGTATCGAATAAAATATCAAGATCCCTCCCTCTAAAAGATATTAAAATATTCCAGACAAGCATACAGTGATAGTGAGATACAGCACTCCCTTGCAGCAAAACCTTTCATGAGGTGCTCTCCAGCACCAGAGACACAGCATCCAACCATGAAAGGAGCTCCAAAAGGACCTTTTGATGATGCCCAACAACCAGCACCATACATTGCTGCTAATCCTACTCGTCCACTAACCTGTCGAATATTTCGTTCACATAAATTTGAGTATTCACATGCTACTATTAAATTGAAGTATCAAGCACCGAAGTCTAAGAAAACCAATAACTTTATTTGTCACCTTCAGAACGATACCACCACTGGAAGCTCCAGATGCCACATGCCCCTCATTGTCTACACAAATAACTCCAACTGTGTCCATGATGCGATCTTCTGAAGTATGGTCTACATCTATAGAAATAAAATGGGACATAACTTCAGAAAGAACAAGTTCATAGAATATCACACTTGAAGTTGTAGCTGAATGATTAGGAAAAGGAAAATAAAAACATCAACAATTATATGTTTAATTAGCAACTAGTTTTGTTTGCCTAAGCTGAACCACGAACACTAAAACCGCTTGATAAAACTGCATTATGTCAAATGCTGACAAATGGTCAGTTTGACAACTTAAAGTAGTGAAAGAACTTTCTACTACAAGATTTTCTTTGCAAATCTTCCTTAAATTGTCATTTCTTTCAAAACTTAGTGATATACTGGGATCAGATTTTGCCTTATTGCTCTCTTCCCTTGATCCCTCCATTATTATAGCTAGCTTGATAAAACGATCACAGCCTTCGATTTTTATTGCTAGTTTACTTTCCACTTTTATAAACATAGTTAAATCTCTCTGGTTTCTGTTTAGATATGCATACAACATAATTGGCAAATATGATTTACCATAAGTACAAAGGCACACCTAAGAGTTCATATGCTTGAAGTTTTGGGAATGAAAGTTAATCTGACCATCTTTATAAAGTTTGCAAAGGGATTGCTCCTACATTTATGCCTAGTTTATTCCCCATTCTTCTTGTTAGCTTTACTGTATTACAGCTGTTCTAGCAGAATCCCTCCTTTTTTACCCTAATGTCTTAAAATTATTGAATAAATTCTTATTTCATACAGCTCAACAAAAGAAAAAATGACTATCTCTTTTTTTTTTTCTTTTGAAAAAAATGCATTGATTTTATGATGTAATGTAAGATCCAGTCTAGAATAGGAAAACTGCATCAGTTTGATACTATTATTTACCTAGAGTTGTGGTACTTTGACAGAGAGAGGATTGTTCCATGTAAGAATCCCCTGTTTCAGCTCTGGCAGCATCAATCATAGATTTGTATCTTGTCCATTGTGCTTTTGCTCTTTCAGTAATTAGCCACTGTTTTGATATCACCAAACAGGTTTATACATCCAAGTTGTATAACTAAATGATAAGTTCCTTAACAGAAACATGGTGTATGATTGAAAAGAAAAAGAAAAAAAGAAAAAAAAATCTGAATATTGAACAAAAAATTTTCAGAGTTGTCGAAGGTGTGCCAAAGTTGTTAAAATATGACCTCATTGGCCTCTCCAGTACTTGTTGGCAAGGAAATGCCCTTTGACTTAGCCCACTTGAATGCCCCTTCACCTGACAAGAAGCTGCAGATACAGGAATATAAGTCACAAACTGATATTATAACACAGATTTATTCATGAAATGAAAGAGAAAATGTCAAAGCTGGCTTTGAGCAACCTAATGTTCAAGACTTCAGAGCCCCAATTTGCAATCACAAAAATTTAAATTAAGGCATAAGTTCCAATCATAGAAAATGCTCTGATAACAAAAGCAGTGAGTTCAAGTAGCCATTACATTGGAGGAATTCGACCCAATAAAGGAGATCCAGTAAGCTGCTCTTTAGCCAACAAAGCAGCAATTTGGATAGCATTTCGAACACCTGATCTATAGTTTGTAGAACAAACAATCAAAAGCAAGATAATAAATCTTAAGGAAAACATGAAATGAAACAATTTCTCTTCATACATCAGATTTCCCGGTTGATTAAGCATTTTGAGTTAACTGTAAAGCTTAAGATATGTAGTTTTTCACTTCAGCACAAACGATAACACAAGGTGGTTCTGTCAGGACTCAAGTAAGTACCTGGAACTGCACCAACAGCCCCAAAAGCTCCGGATTTGCCATCCATTATACTGGCATCACATTCTACATTACCATCTTCTGTCAAATTGGAGCCTCGCCCTGCATTTGTACTAGGATCATCCTAGAAAAACAGTTATATTCAATCAATAGATCCTGAAAGTATTATCATTTCTTCCCTCTCGCAATATACCATTTCAACTTTTGTTAGATATTACCATTAATATAATTTCAACTCAAAGCAGATCCCAATACAATGAGCACAGTAGACTTATAGGAAAGGCACCCTCAAAGCAATTATTTAACTCACTTCAATATTACAATGATACAAATAGCCCATATTTTGTCAGAAAATCAACAGAGTAGCAGTTATATTTTAACTTAAGACATCAGCAGAAGAAAAATAATGCATCTTAAGGTCAGCAAAGTATACAAGATAAGAAAATCTAAATAATAATGAGTTCAAATGTTCAACGATAATTCCAAATTAATATGCAATAGAAGAAGAACGCAAAGTACCTCCAATACTTGAATGGCTGCTGCAACAGCATCTATACACCTGCCAGACCCCTGGATCAAATTAAACAGAATGAAGCTACCACTAATATTGAAATTTCATTCTAACTATAGCTTTAAGTCCATGATGAAGCATTATTTTATGAATGGCTCCCTCGTAACAAGTGGAAGGCCCCTAATTCAACTTCGAACTCCCTACCCCACAAACCAATAAATAAATTAGAGAAGACTTATAAAAGTAAATGATTAAACTCGCAAGTTGCACCGCATTGATCATCATTAATGACAATAAATTTCAAGTTCACCTCTGTTTTGGCAACAACTCCTACTATTAACTGGTTGCAGAATTATCAAAACATTTTCAGCCAATATTAATGTGATAAAAAAAAACAGATATCTCAATATTAAATCTTCTCTTCGTGCTAATTCAGTGTCTCTGACAAGTGCGTCACCATAAGCAGAAAATTTGACCGTTGATTATCAAGTTTATGGCTCCCATATTGTATACTAGTACAACCAAACTATTAGTGCTTACAAGACTAGAAGTCATTCCATGTGAGGAATGACGAGGTATAGAAGATCATTCTTTTTCTAAACAATAAGAAGAGAACCTTGGAGAGAAGCGAAGCTGCAGCGAGGCAAGCGCGGTTCATGGCGAACCTGAGGGCTTTCTCATTGGAAGGGGAGTGGTATCCGGCGCCTACGTGAACCGCAACGAAGAACGTGGTTGGGTTTTCGGCGTTCGCCTTGTCGGCCATTGAAGCAAATTGTTGCAGCTCGAGCTCAGGTGAGGGTTCAAACTTCAAAGTGACTAACGAGGATTTAGGCCTCTTTGCAAAGTGCATGTGTTGGAACTTGGAAATCTAAGCCGAACTAATCTCAAATACCATAATCAAGTGTTGACATTTTTTTTTAAGATTTGTCAGCCTTATCATCTGTTTATTGATAATTTCTTACCGTGTTTATCGATAATTGAATCATTGGTTATTGATATTTTAAAGAATTTATTTCTACAAGAATTAACATGATAATCTCGTAAAATGAAGACAGCTATAGAAATAAAACTTAATGATTGATAATTAAATCAAACTTAAGAGAGAGGTCAAAAATTTCATTTTCTTATTCCATCCTTTTTATTGGGCGTAGCGTTTCAAATGCCTTAAATAATTATTATTTTTATTAATTATCTACATTTTATCGTTGATATAAAAAGTAGTTAACTTTTATTAGTAGATTAAAAAACTCAATGTTACTTCAAAATATTCATATCTATCATTTCTCTTCAAATTAATTTGTATGAATTGAAAACTAAACTATCCAACGAACCATTAACCTACCCGGAAATCATTTATATTTTGCCTAAATTCCGGAAATCATGTAAGAATTACTTTCAATGCTTCTCTGTGGCATTATTACTGTCTACCTAAATTATGGGTTATATTTTTCACATCAAATCACCAGCACCAGTCTCCCCAAATGGTGCTAAGAATCATATTTACTTAAAAACTCAGCTGGTTATCGGCACGAAAAATAAAGTGCTAAAAACAAACAGGAATACTGGCAGTCTAATCCTGTCATTATACAACACAAAAATAGCATTTAAGGAAGACCTGAAAGGCATTTGTTCAGTAAAGCATACTAAATATTGCTACAACAATTTTAAGAATCGCTGTCAGGGTTTCCCATGAAGAGGGCTTGGCATTGCTTCAATGTATCTTCAGGACTTGTAACTGAAAAGCAAACAAACAATATTAGGAACTTAGAATCATTGAACAGATGTTGATCTCAGTTTTGTAAACAAGTTCGCAGATATAGACATAAGTCAAGAAAACAACTAACCGGTGTGCCCAACAGTTCTCTCTGATTCATAAATTTCATGGTCATTCCCACCCTGATCAATGAAAAGGTTAATATGAAAGTTAGCAGGCGCTAGAGCGTAATAAAACACTCGAGGCTATTTCATGAATAAGAAACCTAGGAATCTATCACAATGGTGACTGTTGAAGGATATAAAAGCACATGAAACAAGCCATGAAAAATTATCTGTGGGGGAAGCTAGCTCAGGTTTTGAGAATGAAATTGCCTCAATTTTGTGCTATTATTAGACGTTCCTTTGAAGAAGATAAAATACGAGAGAAACTTCTTTTTACAGCATACTTTACCAGAGATTTCAAAGTGAGAGAAAAAGGATTCTGGGCAATCTCAATAACAGGTACTACCCATTATGGTCGTCCCATTAGGGGACTGACCTATCACGATTGGCAGACGCTAACAAATGCAGATTGATCAGATATCAGAATGACCTAGCAATTGTTTTAATGGAGGCAGAAAAATGGGCGATGATGCAGATGTTTAACTAGATACTTAACAATTTGAATACATAATAAACTTATTGACCGACCTTGTAGGTTTTGTCACCAAAGAAGTGGATTTCATTAAAGCCATCAAGGTATCTCAAGCAGTAAGTTTTATCCCAACCTTGAGGAAAAACCTGTAGAGTGGATTCAGATTAAAAACTGTAATTGATAAAAAAAATCACAATAACATTATGACAGTCACGCACATCAAAACTTATCTGTCCTCCAATCGAAAATGTTAAGTTCAGATGAGCAAACTTCTCACGTAGCACGGAAACCATTTTTGGGCGTATGTTGTGAATCTGAGAACTCAGGATGCAAACTCTCAGAAAAAAGGTATATAGCCAGCATAATATCAATTTATGAAAACTCCATATAAGAATATCCAAATTACATCACCTTATCATACTTTTCAAATTCATCTCTTTCATCTTGGCTACAGTTTCGACCAATTGGTGAAACATTCAGCATTCCGCTACGGAATTCTACAAATGTTCCCCTAAAAATATTACAATTTCATAGAGATCAGCAGCTTCCTGTAAGTTGAATCAATATGAAAATTACATGATCAGTCTTTTTAGATTAACTAACCTCTTAATAGGAATATCCAAGTCAGCAATGTAATGAAGTGTAAAATTTATAAATTCCTGCAAAATAGTCCTCAATCTATCATTATAATGGCAAACGGAAATCAGTGAATTTAATGCACAAAGTCAAGGCTATAAATTCATTTACTCAATTGTTTTCCATCCTTAAGAACTCAATTCAACTCAAATTTTCTGGTTATTTTGTCTACTTATATGGTACTCCATCGGGTCTTGTTTATAAGTAATACTCTCACAGAAAATTGGTACTAAATAAAGTAACGATATGAAGACATTCAATGCATCTTTTTCTAATTTTAGCCTCAATTAATTACATGGCTATCTCATCTCTTTACCATTCATTTTCTTTCACAATCATCATCTCATGAATAAGAGGATACAAAAACAATAACAAAACCTTATCCCACTAGGTGGGGTTAGCTAAATGCATTACACGACGCCATTGAGTTCGATCAAAAACCAAATCCTTAGATAGATTGTTAACTAATAGGTCTCGCTCAATAACCTCTTTGAACATCCTCTTGATTCTTTCTCTACCCCTTTTAAGTAGACTCCAAACAGCTTGATCAACCTTTCTCTCTGTTGCATTCCTTAACCTTCTCTGAACATGTCCAAACAACCTCAAATAATTTTCTACCATTTTTTCTTCAATAGGTGTCACTCCAACCCTTACTCAAATAAATTCATAATGGATTTTATCTTTCCTCATATAACCACACATCTATCTCAACATCTTCACTTCAGCTATCCTCACTTTATGCTCATGTATCCCCTTTAAAGCCCAATATTCACTAAAATAAAACATTGCTAATTGAATAGTAGTACAATAAAACTTCCCTTTTTACTTGATTTGGTACCTTTCAATCACGTATTACTCATGCTTTTCTCCGTTTAAATCACCTAGCATGAATTCTATGATTAACATCTCCATTAATTTCACCATCATGAGTAAGGATATAATTGGAAAAAAAAATAGATCTCTTACAAATTTATCGCTTTTAACTAATTTTAACCAACATTTTGATCTACATGATTTGTATAGTTGTTATTTATAAAAAGGACCAAAGGGAGTATTCTAATAATTTCAAAGTGTAATAAATTTATTTACACCTCATAGCAATCCAGTTTCAGTCTTCCTAAAGTAAGATGCCTTAAGAGATACAAAACATAGACTTACCTTGAGTTTTGCTTCCCCAAGAAATGACTTCAAGCTCTGGAAAGAAGGAAATACATAAGTTAGCATGGTACACTAGAGGGAAAAGGATCATCCGAAAAAGGTTTTTTTTTTTTTTCCTTTTTTTCTTTTATTTTGTTTTAGGTGGTGGTTGGGGGGTGGAAGAGTATGCTAAGATCTGAAGTTCTCCAACATCTAAAAACTTGTGGACAATGAAACTTTCTGTAACCATAGATGGGTGAAACATCTTCTATGTACTTAACAAAAAAGTTCACCATACCAGGATTCATTTTTTTAATCCTCACAATATAGCTCCACTTTTGAAAAAAGAAAAAAAACATAAAGGGGCATTAATGTTTTCAACTACCCCTAGGATCTAGTCAAATTTATCCACAAACCATCCTAGTTGATGATACACAGAACCTGGGTCGCAACGAGTTTTCCCTCCTTGTGTGCCACAAGACCATTTTCAGAGAATACATAATCATAGTCATTGATGACTGCAAAGACAAAAAGTTGTGTAAAAAATTATGGTATAACTATTTCCCGACTTTATAGATAGGGCAAGGAAGAAAAAAGTGAATGGAAAGATCAAGCAAACAGCAATATTTGCAGCCAATAAGCATACAGAAATTTGGACTTCATTCAAAAGCAGAGGCCTCTAATATTTATAGCTTGATGAAAAGAAAAAAAAAAACTTATGGCAAACCTGTGTTTCCAAGTTGCTCAGATATCTTTACGAGATCAGATCCTCCCACAACTCCAACTGTTACAACCTATACTCAGGCAATACCAGATACAGAACATGTTCGAAAATATCTCTGCTTAGCAGAGTTGATGGGCATATAAAATGGATAGACTTAAAAGTTTGAGAATTTTGAATTATGTACCTTACGTAATTTTTGCATGAATTTTAACATTTCTGGGGAGACCACCTAGCATTTGAGTTCAACATTTTAAGCAGAGGTAACAAAAGCCTAAACATTCTAAAAGAATAAATCTCAAGCCCTAGCTTTATTTAACAAAAGTAGGGACTGAAAAAAAAAACTCAGTAATTAAATTTTGTACAACAGATCTTTCATGGAAACACATCAACTTGCTGCATTGATATTTCATGCCGCTATACTTGGTATTAAAGTGTAAAGTGTGTGTGTCTTGAGCTCCAGATTAAATACATACCTTCCTTGGAGCTGTGAGAGTCCCATCGACATCAAATAAAGCAATTAAGCCGGGCGTTCGTGCAGCCATTAATACTTGCATAGTGCAGAGAACCTGAAAAACCAGCACATAATGAATTTTCCTAAAGCTCTGAGTAAACATATCTTCGAAGAGGAAAATCCACAACTTTTTGCAACTATCAATATACCTTCAAAGAGATTAAGGGAAAATCAACAAGGAACTCAGAGATAACTCTGAACTTAGCTCAATAATCCCAAATTAATTAATCAATAGGAAATAGAAGAATAATTGTAACACAAACAGAACTTTAGCTCAATCAAACTGACAAACGGGTAGCGCAAAATGGAGTCTGTAATAAATCTTGAGAGAATTCAGATTTTTAAGAAGGCAAGAACTTAAATCTATTCCACTTGACGTCCACTCAATTTCAGATTGAGAAACCGATTAAAGCTGCGCGTGGTAAGAGATGAATTCCCAAGTTACAATTCAGCATCGCCCATCCATCTGAGTAACCGACTGAAAGTTGAAAAAGGAAAAAGACAACGAATCTAGAAATCAATTACTCATGGGAGATTCTCAGCATTGCAGAATCGAGATCCCGTTTTGGAGGCCAATTAATGCAGAAATTAAATCACGAGCCAGAAGCATAATGCGAATGATGACAATTAAACTTGCCTAGGTAGTTCAAGGGAGAATGAAAGAGAGCTTACAGATTGAAATGTCAGGAGCTTGGACTCGAAATTTAAAGCAGATCTTCGATGACGGAACTGGAGGAGTTCCTCGCGATTATATAAAGTAGTTTAGATTTGTTAAGGAAAAGGATGCAAGACGCTTGAGTGCGGCGTAAGGAACCAGAAAATAACGTATCGCATGCAGCCGCAGGGGATCCACAAAATTATTCCCGGATGTTGTTCCTAGCTTCGGAAAAAGTGGATGGATGATTGGACTGATGGGAATTGGATGTACCCCCTTAGCGCACAAGTTTCAACTTCAAGTAACCTACTCATCCAATGATATTTACCGGCCTCCGGTAAAATATATAAATATACAGTGGCCTATTTTTTTTAAAGGAAGAGGTAATCTTCTTCATATATTTATCTCGATTTACGTAAAATTACTTCTCTACCATCTTCCCAAACGGACCAAATTTCAACTCAGGTTTTTCATACGTTAACACAAGCAACTCTAATTAAAGGTAAAAGAGCAGTCCCTACGTAGCAAACTAACAATACGCATATTTGGGAAACACTTTTTTCCAGCACTGCACGCAAATTAAAATTAAAACATTTTGAAATCAATAAAAATTATATCAAAATTTATAAAATATTTCAGAATATGTGAATAATCTCAGAATACGTAATTCTTTTCTTCCAACGAATTCTCAGAGAGTGTCATTTATCGATATCAAAATAGCATATAATCTGTGCAAGATATTTGTTGGCTAAATACCAGATTTCAGCAACAATGAGAATTAACGCTTGATAAGGAAATTGACATAAATGAGAACTTATTTACAATTAAAATGTCAAAATCTAGATATTTATAAAAAGATTTTATTTTACACGTGCATTATTAATTGTCATTCTCCCGAATTTACTAACTAATAATGATGAAGTAATTATTAAGTCTTTTAATGATTATTTATAAGAAAATAAGCCTAAAGGTTATTTAAGATATATATATATAATACCTCATGTTCTGAATATACATGTATATATATACAAAGTGGATCTTGTATTAAAAAGGGGAGATAGTAAATTTAAAGTCATGAAAACAAGTTGATAAATCGCAAGGTTAAACATTCAGTTTTAATAGGCAATATTGCGTAAAAAAAGATAGTTTTCTTTAATATTGATTTCTTTTTGTTTGAAGGTAGCTGTTAGGGAACCTTTGTTTTCAGTCAACCAATTAATAGTTTTAATGATCACGAAAATCTCAAATTATTTTGATAAGATTCATTGAGTTATTTTTGCTAATTAGAAAATTTATTCGATTGTGGCAAGTGAAAGAACTTGACATTGGTGAAGAGACTGAGCAATCAAAATAAAGCAGAATGAAAAATGATGGTTGCATAATTGAAGGTGCAGCACCATGCAAAAGGGAAGAAGACATTTGAGACAATATGAAGGGATACAGATTTTAGTTCAATTAAGAAGAACACATAAATTAGGAAAACACGTTTGTGCAATGAACTTTGTAAGATGGGAGTTTATGATCTTATTATACTCGCTATTTAGCTAACTGAGAGCAGTCCAAGCAAAGCTTGATCATATATTGTAACTAGGCCTGGGGTGAGTTGCGAGAAAACCCAGTGATCAGTTATGGATAAGCTGTATAGAAACTGTAAAAGATTAAGCGAGTTACAAGTGAACTTGTTGTAGAACCTACAAGGATTCTATTTGTTGATTTCGAAGTCTACGAGTCAAGCCCTATTTAATATTTTTGTTGGGATCATTTGACATCTAAATCAGAAAGAGAAGAGCAGACAAAAGGAAAAGCGATGCCTGGGAGGATGTAGTTGAGTTTCAGACGTAAAAGAAATATTGCAACATACAGAAGCTATCAATATATGGCCAGAAAGCATACCGCTTGAGTGATTTGGGAGCAATTAACGACATTGATGATGGGTGCGTTCACTCGCAGCTTACCCACCAATTTTGGCTTTACTATGAAATGCAACTTCCTGGAAACCTTCCTCTATTGTCTCCTCCATTTTTGCCTCGCCCTTTTGGCTCTTTCACGTTTCAACTTCAAGCCACGTGAAGTGAAAATGAAAAATACGAGACAATTATTTCAGCTTAAAAATTTAAATAATCAAGCTGCTACATAACAACTTATGGCAGGAGGCTGGTTTGAACAAGTCTCAATATGGAATGGGGCGCCAACGCCTCCAGCCCCACCCCAATCATTTGAGCTAACGGGCCGATCCATTAATATGAATTAGTCTGTTTTTTAATCTTTCTCAAACTGAAGTTGATTAATTAAAGATACAAATATAAATAAGGAGGCAAACAACATTTTGATGCAATGAGCATCAGCTTGAGGAATAAAACTTATAATCCATCCCACTAAACTCAAATTCCTAACCCTACTAGAAATTATGTGGGTTTGGCCCTTCAACTCAATATAAGTTTTATTATTTCTTTCTACGCTAAACAAGTTGTTTCCATTCATTATGCCAAAAATAAAAATAGGCAAAATCACTTTCAAGGAGGCAATTTCACATTTTGAAGTTTCAAAAGTGGCAATTTTGCCCTAAATGGATGGAACTCTAACATTTACCATTAAGTGGAAAAGCACAACTTCAAAAAGCACAACTGGGAAATGATGTGGCACTGACCATACTAACTCATCATCCACGTCATCTTCCATAACCTTCTCACTTCCTCTCCCTCTTCTTCAACAACAAAGTGCCATGCCCGTGAAAGCGGCACAGAGCCAATGTTACGTGTCAATTTCCTTTACATTTTGTCTTGCATATGTGTCGTGAGTCGTTAGTTAGTAGCCACGCTGACTACCAGCTTAACCATCCTGTAACTGCTTGTAAGTCTGTTAGCTAGTAGCGATTACATGTTACGACTATAAGAACTACTACAGCAATGTATGGGGTGTGCAATAACAGAATTCAGTTTCCTTCTTCTCTTATTTTCCTTCGTTCTTCTTCCCGCTTTCGGCCTGTACCAATGGTATCAGAGCCATTTCCGGCGATGGTGCTGGATACACGATCGACAAACTGACTCAGCAACTTGGAAAATCACGCGGTAGCCAACCCACCGTGATGGAAAGCAATCGTGTCCGATTCGACCATAACACAACTGACATCCCAGACCTCAAATTCACTATGTCTCAGATTGAAGCATCTTTGAAGGAACTAGCTACTAGCATAGCTTCCTTAACATCTCTTCACCAGGGGTTGAGCTTGCCGCACTGGATTCCTCACATACAATTTAGCTCTTATGGTGCACCATCAAGTATTGCTCCTATCGGGCTGTCGGCGGAGACGAAAGAGGAAGCTGCTGAAGCTAAAGCCAAGGCAGCCACATCCGTCTCTTCTGCCCCTGCTGCCGAATATGCTCTTATTGCTTCCACTCCTCCATGCAGCACTTCAAATCCTACTCCAACGATCGCTCAACTACTTCCTCTGCCAGCTAAGGTGGATTTTGCGACACCAGGGAAGACTGTAACGACTCCTCATGTAGAGAAGCTTGCGAAGCTCTTGCCATCCATGGCGTCCAACCTCCGCTTCCACATTGCCCCTGGGTGTCTCTCGATCACCGATCTCCTCAGGCTCCCGGTCGGTACTTCTCTTCCTACCCTCCTATTTCGTTGTCATTTCAATGTTACCCAACGTCCAGGCTCGGTCTCTGTCGGTGGTGTCACTGTCACTTTCCCCTGTTTGTTCTACGGAGGCCACGTTGCCGTTCATGGCCTTAACGGCATGATTGGCCTTCGATCGAGTGGGGCCAGTAGAGCTGTCTCCAGTAAAACTCTTGTTGGTATTCGTTACCGCCAATCATCCTCTTCAACAAGTAGCTTTAGTTCATCGGAGATTGATTCGGTTATGGCTTCGAATCTGGCCGCACGCCCTCTCCAGGGGAAAATTTTCCACCAGTTAATAGCAACCTTCCCTCTTCGGCACATGAGCCTACTGATGCTCCTAGCCATTTCCACCCTGCGCCACTGTTAGAATATTCTAAGGCGGAGGTATTGACGGCGATGGGCCATCTTGTGTGGCCACCGAGCACATATGAGATCGTATTGATCGAATCCTTCAAGGGTGATTCAGATGGACCGATTAAAATGGGGTATTATGCATACGAAGTGCCAAAGATGACTCAGCTGTTGCATACCGCTCAAGAAATGCCCGAGAGATCTAAACCGTTGGATGAGGCATCTCACTGTGTTGGCCCTGTGGAAATGTTGAAGCGAGCTGATAGAGTCGCGTATGAACTCAAATCGGGAAGCCAGGTTCACCCTGTGTTCCATGTTGCCATACTTGAGCTCTCAGCTTGCTTTTGGGCCATTGTTACTTCCTCTCTTACAGAGATCAACACTACCGATCAGATCATCAGGAAGCCACTGGCCATGTTGGGATGTAAGTTGATTCGTCGAGTAACCTTCCATTCACTCAGGTATTGATCCAATGGCAACACACCAACGCCAAGGATGCCACGTGGGGGGTCTCGCTGTCATACACCGTCAGTTCCCTCATTTCTCCCCAACGGCTACTTCTCTAACAACTACTGCCCCAATGGCTACTGAGAGTGACCACTTTCCTTCTATCCTTGTGGACAAGGATACTCTGTAAGGGAGGGAGTGTTGTTACGTGTCGATTTCCTTTACATTCCGTCTTGCATATGTGTTGTGAGTTGTTAGTCAGTAGCCACGCTGGACTACCAGCTTAACCATTCTGTAACTGCTTGTAAGTCTGTTAGCTAGTAGCGATTACATGTTACGACTATAAGAACTACTACAGCAATGTATGGGGTGTGCAATAACAGAATTCAGTTTCCTTCTTCTCTTATTTTCCTTCGTTCTTCTTCCCGCTTTCGGCCTGTACCACCCAACGATGGCATGAACGCTTGTTACAAATAAGTTTTGAATGATATACAATAAACAAAACCATTTAAAATTAGTGTAATTTTAATAATTCTATCAAATCAGCACAAATGTTTTTCACTTCCGACTCACTTGTTCTCTTTTTAATTTTATAATATATGTTTCAACCAATTTAATGGAGTTGTTAAAATTACACCAATTTTTAAAGTATTGCTTAATTTTATACCTTTCAAAATTGTAACAAAAAAAACTCTGTGGGGTGTAGCAGTTTGCGATGGTTGAGGAAGAAGAGAGGGCGTTCAAGGAGGATCAGTTGTTACTGACAATTATTGCTCTGATATCATTTCAGCGTTCAAGGATGGAGAGAAGACTTTGGAAATAAACAACGGGTCTCTTTGACAACATTGTAGAGAAGTACTTTTACGCAAGTCGAGGTAAACATGTGGGAGAGATTATCTTGTTTTGTGGAAAAACACTGTTAAACATGCGTTTGACTTTTGAAAATATTGTTTCCAATAATGTTACTGACATTAAATTCTTTGTATTGTTCTTGTCATCTTCTACGGTGCTGACAATGGCTCCGTTTGGATAGCCCGTTGGGAAAACGGACACAGATTCTGAGGTAATTTATGTGAGAGGAAAAGTGTCTCGGTAAGCGCACCCGTTGTGCAAACGGGCTTACCAAACGGAGCTAATGTATATATGGGAATATGATAGGAGAAACACTAGAATCATCTACTAAGGCTAAGCTGTACAATAAATGGATGCGACTAATGCTTGGGCCTAATGCTATTAGACTTCTGTGATTTGGGCTTGGTTGGGACCGTGTCTGCTACTGGGTTCCTTTTAGTCTTGACAATCATGATCATCATCAGCGTACACAGTGTAGAAGAACCCTACTGTTCAAACCCTTCAATTTTCATAATATACACTTTAAAAGGTGCAAGTTTCAAAAGTTTTAAATACATACAAGTTCAAACTCATTTGCAGTTCAACTTTGATTTCACTTCAGCTTCTGGCCAATGGGGATCGGAGACTTCTCAAAAAGTAGCTCAAGTCTCTTTTCATGGGGAAACAGAAATAGAGTAGAAAAGGAAAGATAAGACACGAAAGCAGCAAAACGAAAAACAACAATAGAAAGGAAAAAAAAGGGCATCCAGAGAAATGATACTTGAGGTCATGTAACTTGTTAACGATAGAGGACTTTACAAATTCCTCTTGAGACAATGAGTCCTTACGAAATACATATAAAAAAGGCATTGGAGAATTTTAACTTATAGTCAATTTTGCATTAACCCAATTAACAATCTCGATTCTAAAAGTTTATGGCAAACAATACAATTTATGAGTAAAACCATCATATAATTCAATTTTCAAATTTTGTGAAAATGGATGGGTGTGGACTAGTTTAACAATTTTCTATAAAATATAACATGTCTACTACACCTGAGTGCAAGAAACTGCCAAAATCTAGCTTCAGAAACAATGAGTCTTTACAAAGAAACTTCCACATCCTGTTAAGCCAAGAAACAAACCTTTACTGATCTATTGACTTCCTCAAGCTTATAAAGCAGAAGCCCTTCAGGCACTCCACCCTCCGGTGAAGCATAATATGGCGAGCCAGTCATCTGCAATATTTGCAATATAAACAAGTTCATATATGTTTGTGTGTATGGGTCAGACAGTATTTCTACATGCTTGTGGATAATTCCTGTACTAACCCCTATTTAATCAAGAAACCATTTCACATTAAAAAATAAACATAGGAAATGCAAGCTCGAGCATGTTCAGCTATGAAATGAAAATATGGGCAGATCACCAAGCTTATACAAAGGTAATCAATCTACGATACAACAGTATCTTCAAGAAAACAGTGGAGAGTTAATTTCTATAGTGTGCTTGTTGGACATGAATCCAAATTCAGAGTGCAGCAGAAGTCTTACGTACCTCTTGCCATAGTGTATCCTCTAAGTTTTCTTGAATTCTTCTGAACGGAAATATCTGGTACAATGATGGACTGTCGAATACCGTCACTCCATCAGGGAATTCGTGATTGAACAAATGTGCGTATCTGTTCTGAGCCCTGGCCTCCCTTTATATAGCCTCCCATCAAGGTTGTTAGAGGATTCAATGACCAGACGCAACCATCTGAACATAACTCTTTAAATAATGACGCGGGACACATCCGGTGATATATTTATAAATAAAATAATATATAATATAAATATAATAATATATATACATAATATATATTAATTTCCAACATTCTCCCACTTATCCCGCAACTTAATATTATTTGGTGAGTAAGTTCATTTAAGTAACACTACATGAACTATGGCAATAAGTTCTCATTGATCAAGTATTATCTTCCATAATCACAAGTAATGCCCTTACTTAATGAGGTAATACTTTATGAATAAACCTTAATGTTTATTCAATTCCTATCTTAATATTTATCAATCTCATCAACATATATGTATACAAATAACAAAAGGATTGATAACAATAGACGAAAATTCATCACATCACATACCTTCTTTAGTCATATAATTGCTTAAGCCCCATATAAGGTACAT
>JANTPZ010034847.1:0-10350 GCA_025593235.1 Vachellia pachyceras
AGCTCGGCCAGTCGCACGAGACGGCAAGAAAGAAATGAAGAAGGAAGAAGGGAGAAGAAGGAAGAAGAGGGAAAAAGACTGATGAGACACAAAGTCTGAAAAGTTGTACTGCTCTTCTCTATTCGTGACATGTGTATATATGTACAGAAGTTGAGGACAGCTGGAATCAACTTGCCAGCTAACAAACATTCTGTTGTAACCAAATAAATAACAAGTCCACTTGCGTTGTAATGATTACAAGCTTGCAATAGAAACTAAATCAGTTGTATGCTAACAGTATCACATGACAAATAAAGACTGACTGAACTAAAAGGCAACTGACAATCACGTGATATGTTTAATAACTGGCACCCCACCCAACAACACCATGGTGATGAACGGCACCAAAGCGGTGGTGCTGCCGTTCAACACCAGTGTGGAATTAATAATGCAGGACACAAGTATTCTTGGGGCCGAGAGTCACCCTCTTCATCTCCACGGATATAACTTCTATGTGGTTGGGCAGGGTTTTGGTAACTTCGACCCCAAGAAAGACCCAGCTAACTATAATCTTGTGGACCCAGTGGAAAGGAACACTGTTGCAGTGCCATCTGGTGGGTGGGTAGCTATTCGTTTCTTGGCAGATAATCCAGGTCAGTGTATTACACTATTCATTCTAGTAATTATTAGTAAACTGTGGCTGTTTCATTAATTATATTACGTTTCGTGACGCAAACGAATGAATATAGGAGCGTGGTTTATGCACTGCCATTTCGAAGTGCATTTGAGCTGGGGGTTGAAGATGGTATGGATTGTACTGGATGGAAAAGAACCGAACCAGAAGTTACCTCCTCCGCCGGCGGATCTTCCCAAGTGTTGATTCTTTAAGTTTAACCCCTCAACTTTCAACCATTTCCCAATAACTGATGCCTGTTTACCCTTTTCTTTTCTTTTTCATTGTTTATGCTGTTTTCCCCCTCACCCACCTTATCTTCCAGAGTTTAGTAATCATTCGAAGAGATTGTTCGGAGTCGATTTTGCATTTGTTGAGTTTGATCGAAAAGCTTCAGTACGAAGCATCGAGTGTAATAATTTGCGAGAAATAAAATCAAGCAGCCGTTTGCTTTCCATTTCTCTGTCTATTTTTATTTTGTATTTTACTGTTATATCAAAAGACAATGTCTCCTTTTAAAAAACCTTTGAATTTATTTTGTTACATTTTGGTAAAATATATTTATGTTTGAGTAAATGTTTGATTCATAGTGATTTATTCTGCCAAAAAGACTTTTTTTTATTTAGAATATATTTTGAAAGAATGAGTTATTAAACGTTAGAGTCTGAAAATTAACGGACTTTTAAGTCCAAAATGCATTTTTGACCCTAAAAAGTTGTTGCCAAACACGCATAATGTTTTATCATTAGAATGAAAAAGACTATTGCGATAAACCAAAAGGAAAAGACTATTATGCCATCTAAATTAATAATTTACGATAAATTTTTTATTATCCGCATGCAAGGTTAATTAGAAAAAAATCAGTCGAAATATAAGAAAATGGTAAAAATAAAAAAGGACCGAAATCTGATTAAAAATTAATTAAAAATTATAAGGTTTTGTAGATTAATCGTTCTTAAAAGAAACTATGATCACTGCTTTCAACAGAGGAGGGCTCACCACCGGGCGTCGTGGTGCAGTGGTCAGCGCGGCTGTCACCACCCCAGGGGTCGAGTGTTCGATCTCTGGGAGCAACGCTCGGGGGTAGAGGTAACCCACCCTTGGTGCAAAGCACCTTACAGGGGTGCGCCACGTGTATTCCTCGCTCCGGATTAGTCGGTTGCCCCGGGTTACCTGGTCCAGTTGAAAGAAGGCCAGGGACTCAGGAAAAGGTGCCGGATACCGGGGGGGTTCCGAGTGTGGGCCAAAGGCCCACTTGCTTGTTGTTCACCAAAAAAAAAAAAAAAAACAGAGGAGGGCTCACTGCTCAAGGTCAAAAGTAAATATAATCAAAACTAAGGGGGACTGATCATTCCTTTGTCAATGCATCGGTCAGACTGTTATATTCTTTTGCAATGTGAGTGTCTTTCACTTTCCAGTTGCACAGTAGTGTACCTTGAATTTGTAAGTAAACAAGGCTGCAAGTATTGCTTTCCTCATTGCTAATTAGCATTTCCAATAGAGATTCTGAATCTGATTTTGCCATCACCTTCCTAAATCCAAACTCCCTTGCTAATTTTAGACCATTGAAAATGTCCAATTCTTCTACCTCGAAGATAGAACAACATCCCAGTAACACACTCTTCATTTCTTTTTTTTTTTCCCGATACACGAGAGGCACTAGGCCTTAGACTACATAAACTGAAAAACTAGTGGGGAATAACTCCCAATGACTCCTTGGACACCAAAGTCATTAAGTGCTCCGGATAAGCATCATACAGTATCAACCTCATCAGTCATTCCTTTGCTAGTGCATTAGGAAGTCTGTTCTGCTTCCTGGATACATACAAGATACTTAGGTCCCAACTATACGCAAAAGCTCTCGAAGTTATGGACACAGCAGGCTGCAAGTCTTACTTATCTGCTGCTCCCTCATCATCTCCATGAGAGATTTTAAATCCAATTTGAGTATGACCTTTCTGAATCCTAGGTTCAACCCCTTAAACATAACAAGTTGTTTAGCCTCCAGCACGGTATAAGGTAAAAGAGCTTGTGCAAATCCTATTACCCAATTTCCCAGTTGGTTGCGAAAAACTCCCCCACTCCCTATTATGTGTCAAGTAGAATATACCGCCTCATCCAATTTAACCTTTACCCATCCTAACTCAGGCGAACTGCACTACAGCGGGGTGGCTGTTTGTAAACGTTGGCGTGAATCCTCCTGTAGTGTGACATATCTTTTCCACACACGTAGTATATCATACAGAGGATCGTTTGGCTTAACAAAATCCTGCTCAAAGATTTGTTGGTTCCTCCATATCCATAGTTTCCATATGGCAACTCCCCATATTAAATTTCAAGCTACATTTCCAGCTCTTCCCACTTCTCTTTTCAGATTGAGTGAGAACCAGTTTTTTAATGAAGCTGAGTAGAAAGTTGAGACATGCCTGGGATCAACCATTCTGTTCCATACCTGTCTTGCATACACACAATCCCTTCATTTCTCTATAGCACTCTCAGATCTTAAATCTCTCATGCAGCCCAAAAATATTTAACCCTTTTCATAAGTTTTGAGGTCCAAAAATATCATGAGCTGGGCTTCTAGAGCAAAAGAAGGCTGGGCTTGCATTGAACGCTAAATCGCTGATCCAGACCATTATTCTTTCGTTCGTAAAACAGGCCCACTTGAAACTATCTTGAAGGTTCTTCGGCCCGAACTTCTAAATTTCTGATTTTCTGATAAAAATATTAAAATAAAACACCACCACTCCAGACGACGGCGCCAGATGCTTTGAGTTCGAGAGCTGGCGCCTCCGTTCTGTCCATGGTAAAGTATCCCTTCACTATCCGGCCTCGTTTCTCTCTTTTAATCACCTCTTAACTTTCTGTCTATCAATAGACGCCTTTGGTTCGTCGATGCCATTGCCAACATCGTTGTACTATAGCTTCTTTCTGTAGTATTTTCATTTCTCTCTCATATTTTTTTCTGCTGAATTTCTAACTGCCCGAGGATGGTATTAGATTTACCTTACTTCGCATAGTCTGTTGATCATGCTGCGTTGCACTTGACTTCACCTTTCATTCAAACATTCAACTATCTGCATCGTGATTATGCGTCGCTTTTCTTCTTACTTTTGCAGGATTTCCAGGGCTTTTTAAATGACCTGCAAGATTGGGAACTTTCTCGGAAGGACAAAGGGCGAGAAATGAAGTCACAGGCTGCAAAAGGAAAAAGTTGGTAATTTTTTTCTTATCTCAGAAAAGTGGCGAGTTGTTCTCAGAATTTTTATTTCAACGAAAACCAGTCATCAAATATCTCCTTACTGGACTGCACGGTCATTCTGTTGCAAATCTGTTTTCCATCAAGTTATGCCTGTGCTATTGAGACTCGAGTAGAGTTGAACAGGCAATCAGATATTATGTCTTTTATGAACTTACTGTATTTATTTAGTCTCCACTTTAAGTTTTGTCTTTAGGGGTACCCTTTTTAACTTGAATGAGCTTTCTTTCTTACCATATGTTGAGAACTGGATTAACAGTAAGCTTAGTCTTTCGTACTAGAATGTTTAGTTCAGAGAACGGTCCACTTGTCATATAGCCGTATTACCAGCAACCAACTAATTTATGACGTACTCATTTGTTGAATACTGGAATTATAATCTCATTAATTGATTTTGCTCTTGTTTCTATTGCTTCACATATTCTCACCTCTCAAATGCTAAGAGAAAAGAAAAATGTTGTCTCCTTGGGTTTCATCTATATATACTTCTATTCGTATGGATGCTTTCATGTATTTGAGAAAAAATTATGCATAATATTCTTATGGAAACTTACGAAGTGTTTATCTTCTCAAAATACTGGATCAGTGGGTCTGGAGACATCATCAAGAGGAGAAATTTTTTCATCCGAGTTTACGAAAAGTACTTCAGGACAATATGATTTCTCAAGGGATAAAGATTCTTTTGATCATCTCCATAGGAGTCTCACCAATGAAGATGTTCCCAATGCAGCTTCAGAAAAAGAACTGGTAGTAGAAGTATATACTAAGATATTTTATTTTCCAATTTTTCTGCTGTCATCATCCATATTGATGAAAACTTTCATTTCCAGGGTAATGAATACTTCAAGCAGAAGAAGTTTAAGGAAGCTATTGACTGCTATTCAAGAAGTATTGCCTTCTCACCGACAGCTGTGGCATATGCAAATAAAGCAATGGCCTTTATCAAACTCAGAAGGCATGCTTTACTAGATGTGCATTTCATCCTTTTAGAATATGACTCCTTTAGAATAGAACAATGTTGAACTGTTTAATTTTGAAAATAATAGGATTTTAATTGCAAAACAGACTCATAATCATGTAGATCGCTACGACATGATGGGTAACTTATTTTTCCCCCTTCTGTACGTGTCTGTAGATTTCAACAGGCTGAGGTTGACTGTACAGAGGCCTTAAATCTGGATGATCGTTACATAAAAGCATACTCACGTCGGGCAACAGCTAGAAAAGAACTTGGGAAACTTAAAGAAGCAATGGAGGGTATGTTAAAACTCTAGCTTGATATTTTCCATTAGCAAAGTAAAAATCTCTGATATATGAGTCTGTGACGCTGATTAATGCATAAACTGCAGATGCTGACTTTGCTCTGCGTTTGGAACCTGAAAATCAAGAAATCAAGAAACAGTATGCTGATATCATATCTCTGTATGAGAATGTAAGCACCTCAATAGATCGTTAATATGACTGCAACACAAATGTTAATTACTCAATATTACATTTTACTTTGCGTGGACCATGAACTATATGCTAAGGTGGTGTCCTGTAAAACTTAGATGAGTTGACTGGCCCGGCACAATGCTGCCTCTTATGAAATGGTCAGCCCACCAAGGTATTGGGTCTATGTATATTTATAGTAACCAAATCCTAAAACTGAAGATATGCTCAAAGACAGGAAGCCTTGGTTTTTGAAAATGCAATGAACTGATGCAGGAAGGGAGTGTAAGGTGACTGAGAACGCCATCATATTAAATTATGATGAATATCTTTGCAAAATACTAGTGGAGAGTGTAGCCTAATAAGAAAACTTATTTCTTAAGTGAAATGAAATGCAAGATTTTATATTGTCTCAAAGGGTCTAGTTGGTAGCTTGAAACATATGGGATTAAGATTTGTTTTCTGAAATCATATTCAGTCTCTAATACTTTTGTCATTCTCACATCTCTGTTGGAGTGATTTATGACTCTTGAAGCTTTTTGGCTATTATCCAGCAAACTCATCAGAAAGCATCTGGAGCTCTGAGCAGCTCTCTCCAGGGAACTCAAAAAGTGGGAAGGTCAGAGACAAATATTGATAGTGGAACCATCTGTCCTCTTCCAAATGGTACGAAAAAATCAGGGGCTGCTGACGTTCAAGATCACAGAGAGGTGCTAATAAGTATAGCTTTTGATGTCCATGAGTCTTGTCTCAAGTGGCAATCCCCTGTACTCTAGTGTCTAAGGAAGTTGTTCTTGGGATATCTCATTTCAAACTCCAAATTTCTGAATTCTTCCCCTCATTTGTTAAATAAAAGAAAAAGAAATTTTATGATTATGGCTGAAAACACACTGAAGACCACTGTTGCCTAATTTGCAGTTTGCCACAATAAAAAATGTATGGGTACAGGAAACAAGGATGCAACTAATTGTTATCTATTTAAATTAACTTCTTGTTTTGCATCTCCAACAGAGACGTGAAAGAATTAACAAGCAAGAAATGAAGGCATCTGTTCAACATCTTGCTTCGCATGTAGCTTCTCGAGTCATGGCTGAAGCTGCGAAAAATATAACACCACCAAATTCAGCTTATCAGTTTGAGGTATCATGGAGAGCGTTTTCAGGTGATCCTGCCCTGCAGTCTCGTCTCTTAAAGGTATTTTGTGTGATTTACTTGCCACTTCTGCTTTAATTTCAGTGTCATTTCTATCAAGTTAAAGCACCTTGTGTGTTTATTCTTGGTCCTCAGTATTATGCTACCTTTTGCAATAAATGATGGTTTTCCTATGTCATATGTTAGGCCATATCTCCTCAAGATTTACCGAAGATATTCAAAAACGCCTTATCTTCTGCGCTCCTAATGGACATCATTAAGTGTGTGGCATCCTTTTTCACGTAAGCAGTTATCTTACAAAAATGTGTATCATTGAATTGTGTTTGAGCTCTAAAAAACTGTGTTTGTTTGTCTTTGGCAGTAAAGATACAGCTCTGGCTGTCAGTTACATAGAGAACTTGACCAAGGTTTCAAGATTTGACATGCTCATTATGTGCCTTACATCAACAGATAAGAATGGTACCTTTATTATTCATTTGTTAAATTCAAGCAGTTACTATTGCCCTCTTTTAAGAATCTGTTAAACTAGAAATAGAGTTACAGAAATATATATATATATATATATATATTAAGGACGAGAAATAGGAGTTGGCGAGAATGAGTGGTATTAAGTGTCTCCCATAGAAATGAATACTCATCATATGAACTTGAACTTAATATTAACTCAGACTTCTACATTTCCTTCCTTGAACACGAGTACTTCTTTTCAAATCGACAAGCTGTCAAGTAAATGACCAAATTCTAACCCATTTTTCTTGCACAATATCAATTCCTTTCTTCCAACTTTCCGCTCTTCCAATGCAAACATGATTTAACTGAGTACCTAGCTTATTTGCAGATCTGCGCAAGATCTGGGAGGAAGTGTTCTGCAGCGAGGCAACTCCAATGGAGTATGCAGAGATTCTTGACAGCCTCCGAACCAAATACTGCTATGAACATCGACAGTTATATTGCAGGATGGATCTTATCTTTTTGACCCACTTGTAAATCATCGTGATATTAAAATGTTTGAGCATCATTGATTCTGAAGTTGACAATTGCAATTAAGTGATTAGCTAAAGAAAAGGATCCTCGTGCAAATCTCATATTTTGTTTCATCTTCTTGGCTTGGGTAGGAATTCAGATACAGGGACTGCTCCCCATGTGATTGTGTTTCTTGTTAATTTTTCTCTAGAAGTTGAGTTATAGGCTTTAGATTCCCCGTGTTATGTTGAGTTTGCCGGACAAAATAGGCCGACATATTCTCAACCAAACAAGTTATTTGGCCCAACTTGGTGAGTCACAATATTACTTCATGTCCCATCCACTCCTATGGACAATTGGGGATGGATATGATGTGTCCGTTTGAAAATATGATAGAGAAGTACTTTTACGTAAGTTAAAGTAAATATGTGAATGAAATTATTTGCTTTTACGAAAATATACTGTTGAATGTGCGTTTAGATTTATCAAATAAGCCCATGTCTGGCTGGCAGACATAATTATGGTTGCTACAGTTAATGATCAGGTGGGACATACTCACTGAAGTTTGCTGGATCACAAGGTTCCCATTCCGTATATCGACGCGTGTCATCTTGCGCACCCTCGAGAGCACCGATATTCTAGATGATGGTGCTTTTCCCTGTTTGAGTTGCATCAAATGAAAGAGATTGGCGTGGTATAATTTACCATTCTCGTTGGTAAAAAAAAAAAATTTACCATTCTCGTGGTTCTTCAGCAGTAGGGAACTACGAATTGTTAAAAAAGAAAAAAATTAAAAATTCTATGTTTTCTGACGAAAGAGTTGGGGCTGGGCAAACAGAACTTGAGATTCCCACAGCGACAAGCAACAAGTTGCTGGAAAAGATTAGTTGAGTTTGTGAACGTGGGGTACAGTTAAATTATGATGGGCTTGTTTGGAACGGTTTCAAAAGTCAAACGCACATTTAACAGTGTTTGAGATAATTTCTTTTACATATTTACCTTGATTTGTATAAAAGTACTTCTTTACTGTGTTTTCAACCGGGTTTAATAAGATGTAAGGGAATGATTTTGCCACGTGCAACGCTCGCAAGGCATCGCCCTTTGTCGAGGTTGGTATAAATGTATTTTTTTCACCAATTTAGATATTCATCTTAATCTTAATCTGAATATCGATATTATATTTTAATATATCTATAAAATTTGGAGAGCTTAATTGAATTCTGTGCAAAATACATGGGTCGATTTTAGTTTATGGGCAATATGGTACTCAAAATGAAATGAGAATAACAAAAAATAATTTTATACATGAAAAAATTTACTCCCCCTTTTAATGTTTTTAAATTTAAAAGGCAATCTTACCAAAAAAAATGTAATAAATATTACCCCTTTCACAAGAATAGATTGATTGATGATTCTTAATACAACATTTTTTACCAAAGTCAATCAAACATTGATGATTCGTTTCTTTTTTTTTTTTTTGAATAACAAGGCAAGCAGAGCTTGAAAAAGGTCAGTTACATAAAAGCAGTGTCAGGGGAAGTACTCCCCAATGAGGTCCCTAAATCAAAAACAAGATAATCAAGGCAGTATCTAGGAGGATCCTAAAAATAAACGCATCCCAGGTTAGCAGAATGCCCATTCTTCGCGATAATATCAGCACAACCAATAGCTTCCCTATGACAATGTATGATCTCTAGCTCCCATCTCCTCATAATGAGGGATCTAATATCAGTGATTACCTGGTGCAACGGGTGAGCTACTCCACAATCAGAGAAAATGAGTTGGATCGCCTCTAAAGAGTTCGAGTAAAGCTTCACCTTGTCCAGACCATTATCTAAACATAGTATCAAACCCTCTTTGATGGCGTGCAGTTCCGCTTCTGTAGAAGAAGTGAAGCCAAGGCTCGCCTGAAACCCTCCCCTCGCCTTGATGATTCGTTTCTAAAAGTGCTTTGTCACTGAATTTCATGAACTTGTTTACTTGGGCAGAACAAATGACCTTATCTACAAACATTATCGGGGTGTTTGGCAAAACTTTTAAACATTCTAAAATCGCGTTCAACAGTGTATTTTCGCAAAACGAGATAATTTCCTTCACACATTTATCTCGTAAATGGTAAAAATATTTCTCTACTGCTTTCCCAAACGGATCTATTGATTAAGGCTAATTTTAAATAATTGTCAAAATTAATATTTAACTAATTTTTAATTAAAAAACAGTGGTTCCTAAAATATTAAAATGTTTATCCCGGCTCTCGACTATGAGTACAAGCGGTAAGCCCATTTCGCAGTCAACGATGCCGGATGGTCAACTAAAAGAACCGCGAAAGAAAGATGGAGGAGGAATAATGACCTGCTGTGGTTGGAGGGCCACTTGGGGAGTTGGGGGGTGTAGTAAAACTTCACTGTTATGAAATGAAAGGCGTTCGTTAATTTATTACTTGAAGCGGTTTGGACTTGGGAGGAACACGTAGAGTAGTGCCAGTAGGAAATTAAACTTTCTCATTATTTAATTGGAGGGTCAAAAGTTTTTTTTTTTTGGCTAACAAGGCAAGCAAAGCTTGAGATTAAGACCAGTTACATAGCAAAAGAGCCGGGGAGAAACACTCCCAAGCAAGAACCCACATCAAGGTGGATATAATCTAGGCAGTAGCTAGGAGGATCCTGCAAATAGACTGATCCTATGCTCGATATATGACCATTTTTTGCAAGTATATCCGCACAACCAAGAGCTTCCCTGTGACTATGGATGATCTCCAGATCCCATCTTCTCATAATGAGCCAACGGATGTCTCGAATTACCTGGTAAAGCGGATGAGACGGTCCGCAATCAGAGAAAATGAGTTGGATCGCTTCAAGAGAGTCCGTGAATAACTTAATCTTGTCCCAACCTT
>JANTPZ010034852.1:5570-19600 GCA_025593235.1 Vachellia pachyceras
TTGGGTTTCCGTTAGGAACCCCGTTTTGACCCCCAAAACCCATTCTCACGCAAGCCGAGACAAAATTCCTCTCACATAAAGTACCTAGGAATCTGTGTCCGTTTTCTCAACGGGTTTCCAAACGAAGCCTTTATCTAGCAAGTCTAAAGGATTCCAATGCCAAAAAATTTAATATTGTATAGAGTCATAGTAATTTATATCATTCACAAATCACAAGTCATAAGCAATGTGATTATCTTTTTTTGTTGGTTTTGAGATGTATGGAACCTACTTGATTTTTGGATAATTAATTAATGTATTATGAATAATTTCTAAATACTAAATCCTTGTGAATAACATGCTAATATTCTTTTGTTCTTAAATTTTTACGTGGATTTAAATTTTTTTAGATTTCATTTTATAATTCAAAATTTAAGCCATTTTACTTTGAGCGATAACCTTTTTTTAAAGCTTGTGACTAGTTAGAAATTATTTTTATCTTAAAAAACAACTACTTAGAATCGATATGTGTGCGTATTATATTAAAAAAAGTGGGCATATAAAAAGCTCTGTATTATTGCATGCGTGTTAAAGAAAAAAATCTCTGTAAAATAATACTTGGTGCGGAATATGTTCTCTAACAGGAATATATTAATTGATATTGATTAAAAAATACAGTATTGTATTGTGTATTATTGGTATGATAAAGTTCTTTATCTATTTGAGAAAGATACATACTATTCCATGAAAATTAAAGTAGCTAGGAGAAATGATGAAAGGTAAACACTAAGACCATTAATATTAATGCTTTTTCTATGGAAAATCGATCGATCATATCCAATAAAAAACCCTTTAATTTAACTTTGTTGAAAAAATCAAACTCATAATTATATAAAGATAAAAGCAGATGAAAGAAAAGGAATAGAGGGTTCTACCACTAATGATTGTTCAAGATATATATATATATATGTTTGTGCGGGCACGGGCGCATGTGGTTGCACAATATATTGTGCTTGTTTGGAAAAACTTATTTACTCGTTAAAAGCATGTTTAACAGTGTTTTTCCTCAAAACGAGATAATATCCTCCATATATTTACCTCGACTTGCATAAAAGTACTTCTCTACCGCATTCCCAAATGGACACATTGATAACCTCTGAAACGTGTGCGTGGAAGCTGGTACTTGTGTGTATCTTATTAATAAGCTGATAGGATCTTCTTAGTGAGAATATACTTTGAATCCATAATTCTGCCTTTGAAACATCAAATCATGTACATATATATATATATATGTATACAGGGTACAAAGATGTATACGTACATTAAAGATGATGTCTTCAGAAGGACTTGGTTTCTCCTCACTCTCACCATTACAACACTAATTAAACTGATTAATTAGATCAAACCAATGTAGGGTTGATTATATAGAACTCAAAGCATGAATATGTAAGAAAATTCCCTAGAAAAAGCTCTTCACTTATGGGTTTTGAGGCATATGGATGAATATACATATCTAGAGAGCGTAGCTCTGAAAAGATGTAGTTTTATTGGTTAGTCACAAAATATATTATCAGTGATACTAAGCCCCAATGTCTTAAAAACATAAACAACCGTCTTACTATGATTCTCCAAATAGAATGATCCCTCCTTAAGAAGGTTGGCTAAGATTGGATGATATTGACGGCGGCTGTGTTTCAGAGTTGGTGAAACTACTTGCAATGGCCTCCCCAGCTCCAGGACAAGAAGGAATTCGAAAATTAAACTTGGTTTACTAAAAACACTAGAATATACTCCAACTGCTGCTGCTGCTACGTGCTGATGAGATATATTATGGTGAAGAATTTTGCCTAAGTGAGACACATGATTACCACAAAATTGTCATCTTTAGCAACTCGGCAGAAGTACTGCAACTCATCAACGATGATCTATCTCAAGACCGTCATCTCAATGCATGGTTGGATTAAACAAGTTTTCAATCTCATGATTCCTGATTGGAATGTTACATTTGATCTAATATCAAGAGAAGCTAATTACTGTGACGATTCTCTTTCCCGCCAATACTCTCACAAAATGGATGTCGAAATTGTCACCATAATTCATGATTAGATGATTTTAATTAGTCCTAATCTTTCTTTGACTAGCTAGTCTCTATGCGTTTTCACATGACACTTGTTATTCCAAAATAATTTTAGTGGCACAAATTAACTTATACTTTATAAGATTATTAAATTTAAATTATCAAATTCAGTATGGCAATCAGTTATTAGTGGCCGGTGAGAAACTATTTATAATGTACCCGTTTGGAAATGCGATAAATATGTGGAGATTATCTCGTTTTACGGAAAAACGTTATTGAACATACGTTTGCCTTTTCTTATCACTTTGCCAAACAGGTCCAATAAGAGTGATCAAGTCATCATACAAATAAAAATATATACAACAGAATGAGTAGCAATGACATATGGTTTGACCCTTTGGCGCATATCAAGCGGGTCTATTGTATCTATTTTTATATTTATAAGGCATGCCATTGAAAATCAAGTGAAATTATTAGCTACATACTTTTAAGAATTCATGCATCTACTTAACTATAAACAAAATCAGGCAGTTATTTGAAATTAATTACAAAATGACCATCACAGATACAATTAAGGTTCTTAAGTACATGCTCTTCGATCCTTTATATGTCCACATATGTAGTCAGATGATTTGGAAATAAAATGATTCAGAAACCCTTGAGATTTTGGCCACAAAAATGAAGAAAGAAACCCTTGAAATGTACTTGAAGAATGAAGATAAGTAGATGCCATCATTTGTTGGATGAGACAATCTATTAATTAGACTTAAGTAGACTGTGAATTCTCTTATTGGATACAAAATATGCAAGCTAGAGTATATTGCATCTGATCCTTTATGTAAAAGCTCATTGACTTTTGTTAAGAAAATTAAAGAAGAGCCTTACTTACAATTATTCATATTAATCATTTTTCTTCAAATCAGTTTGTCTGATTTATAAATTGATATAATCTAATTATATACGTAAATATATAATATTACGTAGTGTTTAACTTCATTAATCTTTTCAATGAAAGTTAACTGGCTCTTGTGTTAAAAATAAAAGGTATTATATAATAACTATGTATCCATCTTTCATTAATATTCATGAGTTATATTGTGAGAGGACTATTACAAGATCCCAAGGAAAAAACTTGATTATCAAGAAGTCTCGATAACAGTAAACTTCTTGGTAATTAAGTATCATTTTTGAGACTTCACAGTAATTTCTCGCACTCATTGTCTTTACTAGTGCCTAAGAATGATACACTTAGTGAAGGTAGTTGGCAAGTGGGTGAGTGAAGTGTGAAGAAAATTGGAGCCACACAAACCATAAAATGAGCTCTTGTGGATCGGAGATGTTGAAAAAGCGGGACTCCAAAGAAAATTATGAACAAGAAAAGGGTCAAAATTAGTTGGCATTTTGTATCATTTTGTCCTCCACTTCAATAAGTCTACATCAAGTGGTCAACTTTTACACATAATGAATTCTGCTTTCACAAGTAATAATATAAACCCTACCTCTCCTTCAATTCATAACCGTTCCTTTTAAATTTCTTCATCCTCTTCTGTCAAAATCTATGTGGGGGGTTTCAATCATGTGATCTGTATCCACTTTTGGATTTTTCTAATTATGTTTGAACCTTCAAGGTCAGCATTATGGTATGGGTACATATCATCTGTGAAAGATCATGTGGATAGAAGATGGAAAGATTTTGATGCATGTTGACAATTGTACCGAATTCATTGTTTGTTATAACAATACTAGAAAAATACTATTTAGCGACAGATTTATGGCTATTTTTCGTCACTAAAACGAGTGTCGTTAATATTTTCCGTCATCGAATGGAAATTTTCTGATGGAAAATAATCATTTAGTGATGGATTTTTTCGTCGCTCAATGACATTTTTCTAGTAGTGTAAGGAGAGACATTTTTCTTGTCAAATTTAACCAGGTGAGTTGAATCTCAAGAATTTAAACAAATATAAGGATTTTAAATGCACTTACAAAAAATATTTATAAATTACTTATCAGCAGGATCTTCACATTCCAAAACCTACATGTGTTTATATATGAAACATGAGAGATCAGTTCTTATTCATCAATAGACTTTTCCCATATCGAAGATAAAATCTTGATGCATATGTAGTGACAATTGTACCAAATTCATTGTTTATTATAATGAGAAACCTTTTTCCTGTCAAATTTAACTAGGTGAGTTGAATCTTAGGAATTTATATAGATCTAATGATGTCAAAGACACTCACAAAAATATTTGCAGATTGCTTATCGATCAATGCGGTCTTTACATTCATAGCAACATCAAAACCTGTGTGTGTTTTATACATGAAGCATTAAGAGATCGATCCTTATACGCTACCAGAAAAATGTCATTTTCCTTCCTTAAATGGCTATTTTCTGTTGCTAAATAGAAATTTTCTAATAGAAAATAGCCATTTAACAATAAATTTTTTTGTTATGAAATGGTATTTTTTTTGTAGTTTAATGATTGAATCAATTTTAATAGAAATGAAGCCTTGTGTCTTTGAATAGTTATGATACACCTAGTTAGTTGTTTGTTATCACGAAAAACCACTTCTTTTTTGGGATAATATTATGTTTAGTCCCTAAACTAATTACTTGATTATTGATTTTTTAATCCTCAAACATTGACTCTATAATTGAACACTACTTGTAGCTTATTAAGTTAAAATTTTATAGGGACTACCAAGTTGTACCGGGTTAGAAAATTATATATGGAGTATGAGCTATTTCAAATAAAAAAATTATAAAGATTGAGTTGTACTGAATGACAATTTAAAAGCTAAATCGATAAATGATAAAATGTTTAAAAAACCAAGAGCTATATATTCTCCTTTTTTGCCTTTTTATGTTTAGATGGGTGATTGAATTCTAGCCATAACTTCATAACCTAAAAGAATGCTTCAAAAGTACTTATAAATTCTTCATTATTGACATCAAAATTCAAATCAATATTTTTGTGAAATATACAAGATCGGTATTATTTATTAGCTAATATTATTGGACCAATGCTGACTGAAGGAAATCACATGCATGTCATTGAGACCTAATGGATATATGGTAGTGCTGAGATAAAGTGATGACATAAACCAGAAGAACACTGTTGTCTATCTGTCAAGATGGCCCCCCGAGAGAGTGCTTGTTTAGAAAAGTTTATTTATTCCCCAAAAGCACGTTCAACAGTGTTTTTCTGCAAAACGAGATAATCTCTTTCACATATTTACATCGGCTTGCGTAAAAGTACTTCTCTACCACGTTCTTAAACGGACCCAAAAAGAGAGAGCTTAATCATTTTGTTTAGTGATGCGTGTGTGTGTGTTTTGTGCACTTGAAGCAAGCTTCAATGTCATTCCACTATTCATTCGCTAGTAATAATTATGATTTACACTAGTTTATGTGTGGCATCTATTTCACTGCACTTGCACAAAGAGATAAAGGAGAAAAAGTACTGGTTCTGATTCTTCTTGACCCTAGCTAGCCTCATAAAATCTTAATTATGATTTTATTAATTATATTCTCTTGTGCTCTTTCTGCTCCCATTGAATAATGCATCCCCAAAAATGACAAATTTAGGAACATGCACTGTCATGCCAAACCATATGACCTAGTCAAGACCCATCAACAGTATCACTTTTATCTCATATATATATATATATATATCCTAGCTAAGTGATGCTTAACATATGAAATGATTTTTTTTTCCTTGTATAAAAAATGTCATGATTTTTTCTTAAATTTGACTTAAATAAATGTTTTTCTATAAAATAAATTCCTGCGATCCTACATATAATACCTATTTACCTAATTTGATTATATTAAGAAAGTTAGTTCTCCGGTTAGTTAATGTAACATTTTTAAAAAAAATCCAATTATTTTTCTTAATTTCTTCCATCTTTCTTTTATTTGATCTTTGTTGATGGAACAACACTAGAGATGAATTAGGAAAAATTGGCAAGTATAAAAAAAGGTGTTGTATTCTGGTTTTCAAAATCTGTCAAAGGAGCAAGTCCAGAATCTATTCGGGTGTAGGCTAGTTTTTTTCTTTTCTTTCTTTTGTACTTTTATTTCCATCTTATCAAAAAAAAAAAATTGGTGTTGTATTAAGGATAAAGATCAACCTCCCATTTAGATCATGTATAAGAAGGATCGGAATATGAAAGTTTGGCTTGTAACATTAGTGCCTTAGGGCATGTTAGGATTAAATGAAATTTGTGCACCCATTTTTCTTTAATTTAATAGCAAATGATAATAATATTCATATTATGTTAATGTTTAAATACACAGATAGGAGTGTACATACTACTCTAGTCCTATTTATAAAGTGGAGATAGAATGTTTAATTTGATTATATTCATAAGTCGTCTTATTAAATTTTTATGTGAATATACAATTTTACCTTTTTTATTTATTATTTATTGACTTTACTCCCATATGTTATAGTGAATATTAAATTGAGATTAGGCTAAAAAGTTGTTGAATTTTAAACAGAGTTAATAAAGTTTGAAACTTTTCTTGATTTATGTAAAATATATTGTAAGTAATTAATAAATAAAATCAGATGGGTAATAAATTAACAATATTGTAGAGATATTAGTGAGATAATCTAAGTATAAGATGCATTCATGCATGCACACAAATGTTCGGTCAACGTTTTACTATTCATAAATTAAGAATGGTTAGTGGAGAGTTCTCAAGTAATGATTTTGTTGTGCGCCACTCAAATTGAAAGTTATAGAAGCAATTTAATCTTTTTTCTCTTTTTTATTTTCTTTTCAACTTTATTTTTAAATTGGAAGATTCCTCTTAAAGCAAAGAAAGATTAGGGAAATTAATAATTAAATAAGCAAGACGAAAAAAAAAGTAATATATATTTATCATAACACACGAGAAAGAAGAAAAAGCGATGTCCACCGCACAAATTTCAGAAAGGATGGGCGTGACAGTTCACATATATCATAAAGTTTGATTTAATTAATTAGGAGATTATGAGCTAAAGCCAACAATAAAAAATAATTAATTAATTAATTAATTAATTAAATCACCGAATGGCTATTGCTTTAATTTGGGATATATATATATATATTCTAATATGCTTGTACTTTTCACAATAAAATATTTTCTCTATGTTATTTTTTTCAAGTTGGATTATTGGTAGAATAATGCTTGATTATTTCATTAATCTTTATGGGAAAAAATTAAGTGAGCTTTTTTTTTTCCTTACGCGAGTGACCCAGTTTTTGCATGTCTATATATTCATGTCATCATCAAAGAAGTAATTTTAATTTACATTACACACGCTGATTTATGAGATTAGTTATATTATTAATTTATTATTAGTTTAAAACTTAATAATAAATGTTCCCAAAACCACTTTCATATAAGTAGAAACAAAACACATCTCACATGCTTAAAATTCCTTAAAATTATTTAAAATAAACTAATCCAGATACTCGTGCAAACTTCTTTTACATATAACCCTCACAAATTTTAAATTAGCAAAAACAAAATCGTAAATAACATTCAGCTTCAAATTTCATAGATAATATAATATAAAATGTATTGCCAATATTGATAGACAAATGAAAGACTATTAAGATTTCACTAATTTGATATTTTGAAAATGAGTTGGTTGAACTTAAAAATTCACTCGCTAAAGTTGAAAATTGAATTGGTTGGATGATATCAAGAAAATCCAGTACTAAATCCCATTTCTCAGTGAATTAACCGATCAATTAATCAACTTGCTCTGTTATCAAACTTTTTTTGGATTTTCAATTTTTTGCAAGAAAATAATATATTTTATTATAACAATAAATCCTACCACTTTTGATCATGAGGCTTTTGAGCTTGAAAAAAAAAAAGGGACGCATCCTTTTTTTTTTTTGGTAAAGTTAAAAGAAAACTCAAAGTCAAGATAGTAAACATGCGAATTTATGGGAAAAAAATAAAAAATAAGCGACTGCAATAAAAATGAAAAATAAAAATAAGCGAGCTAAGCCCTTGGTGTTTTGCATCATATTCAACTATTCATCTAAAAAATCTCAAAATTAACGAAAAAGATTCTTCAACGCCAATTACTAAAATTCAAACTATCTCATCTTAAAAAAAACAAAAAGTTTTGCCCTTTTTCGTTTACATTGCTGTTACTCTCATCTTATCTTAAAAACGTATAAGTATCCTACGTTCTTGAACTGATAGCATTTTTTTGTTAATCGAAACCTATTTCATTTCTTAAAATACTTTTACGTAAGCCGAGGTAAATATATAAACGAGATTATCTCGTTTTACGGAAAAACACTGTTGAACGTACTTATAAGTGAGAGTTAAGTGTTTTCAAACAAGCACAATATAGGAGTATATTCCCATGATGTTTATCAACTACGAGTGCTATAATATAATGGCTTAAGATCCATTTTTACTTCAAAAATTTTGCTTAGGAACGCTCATGTACTTGGAAGTTTTTTTTTTTTCAAATGCAATTTTTATCCTAGAAATTTAAAAAGTTGAGCAATTTTAGCCTTATTTAACAAGCTCAAACGGTGATTGTTTATTAAAGCAAAAACGGAAGATGTTACGTCAATAATTTTGATCAAAATTAATGATCGAATTTAATATTTTATAACATCAAGGGTGACACAAGTCACATTTAAATTTTGGGAGCAACGTTACTCCTAGTTAAAACTTTCAAGGTAACATTAGATAAAAGAAAATTTCAAATGTTGAACGCTTCTTAATGAAAACTTCTAAGATAAAAATATGCCTTAATCCGCTATTCTACTTTATAATCTTAAGCCTGACTCACCGTCTGTGGACGAACTTGAACCTTACGAAGGAATCTAAGGTAAAGAGGCGTCTTTAGCAAAGCATCGAATAAAATGGTAATCTTGTAGTCCAAAAGAGCTGAGAAGCGGCGGAGAAAGGTGTAAAGCGTAAACCATGAGTCAACAAGCCTTCTATAGAATAGGACTTTACATTTCTTTTTTCCTTTTATTTTCATTTCATAAATATTGCAAAGGCATCAAAATGAGCAGTTATTATATGCTTAAAGTTGCAGTTAAGTAGTTTTATTTATGTATGTCTTTTAAAATATGTATAAGATCTAAATTTATCTCAGAAATTTCCACTAAAGAGTGTTGGATATTCAAAATTCTTTTGGGTTCAATGTCGTTCAGGAAGTTTTCAAATTGTAGTAGTATCATCAGGGTCATTATCTATGTTAAGTTTGACCATTAGTTAATAAAATATGATGAGTTAGTAGGTTTACAAGTCAAATTCATCTATGTCAGATTTATCGTTAAGGAAAAGTATTTTCTTAAAAAAATTTATCCTGCATGAAAAATTGGAAAAAACTAGAGAGATTGAAGCATGCTGTGTGATGAAGAGAAAACCTATATTATAATTTTTGTAGGGGTGTAGGCGTGTAGCCAAAAACCGGTTTTGATTCATCAAAGCAAACTATGCCAATAACATTTGCTTGGAATTGTAGTGAAAATGAAATTTTTATAAGTACATATATTCTTATATCAAAGACAGCCCTACTTAAAGTGCCGTCGGATACTAACTATAGATAACTCTCCTAACAGAAATTCGAAACTTAGTTCTCCATATTTTGAAGAACTGAACCCTAATTTGAACCATTTAAGAACTTCTAAAGCCCAAAAACTGATCGAAAAGAATGATGACAGGTTTCAAAAAATCCCCCACTAACCTTATTTCACCATCCAAACCCAAATACTAAAGAAGGCAGATATACAAGTCCAGATGTCCATGAATCATAATATGGCATTCCAAGGCCCGTAACAAGTGCACAAATAATTTCAATATCACATATAATGGATAATGCTCCAGGAATTTAAATCCGAGTTTAAGGTTAAATAGATGTTAATAAATGATATTTTAGGACTAAATTTAGATATTCTTGAATGCTAGGGAAGTGTTTGTCATAATTATTCATTTAATTGTATTTATAAGTTACTTCCAACATGTTTCATATAGATCAAGAGAAACATTAAACCTCATTAACTTTGTCTTAAAATTCAACAATTTTTTAATTTTATTTCTATTTAATATTCATTGTAATACATGCATTATAGCATCACAAACTTTTCTCTTTACCCTATAAATAGGATCATAGGAGTAGATTTTAGGATTTGCATGCACCATTCATCGCGATGCATTGGTGGGTGATTCTGAATCCTAGTTCTGCAAACCAGAACATAAGAGGAGAAGAGAATAGAGATTGAGTGTTGAAGAAGGGTGACTTCTAGGTGTTAAGGCTAGCTTTCTCTATCTTTCCTTGATTATAGAGTTTTTGGGTTAAGTGTATCTATCTCCTTGTGTCCTCTTCTGCCTTGTGCAAAACTCTACTGGTTGTATTAACTTGAGTTTTAAAATTGATAATACATAAAAACTTGTCATATTGCTACGGGTATTGGGTAGCGGTAAATCCTGTTGATTTCTCAATCTGTTACTGGACATTTAACAAAGGACTAAAGATACCCCAAATTATTATTGGTGGTCACAAGTCTTGCACTTTCTGAATTTAACTTTGTATTATTGTTACTAGGGAAATAAAGATCTGCACAGAGATTATTGTTTGGTGAAAACTCCATAATATATTGTTTTGTAGAAGCGTTATTTATATATAACATGCATCAGGGTATAAAGACATTTTTACATGTGAGAAATTTTATTCGACATACAAATTATAAATTGTAAAACTTGTGCTTTTCTTCAATAAAAAAATGAAGTTCTTTGCATTGACTGGTATTTATCAACCCATTCCTGTTTATAAATGTTTGTGAGTTTACTGCTACTGATAAGCTTTTACTAAACTATGCACAGCCTTTCTTTCATGATTTGGTATTTGTATACAGAGCTTGGATGGACATTAGCTCTGGAGAAGAATCAGATATCAGTGAATCTGAGAATGATGACTACAAGGACAAACCATATGAACAACTAAGGGCTGGGAGCTGTAAGGTAAAAAATGTAAATGGCTATCTCAGATTCCTTTCTGTGCTGGAAAGAAAAAGCAAGATTACAAGTAAAGGCAAACCACCTTGCTCTGGCCAAATTTTTGGAGACTGATTTGTCTGATGAATCTGAGCAAACACAAAGGCCACCCATACCTCGACCTCCGAGTCAATCTCAGCGAGATGATCCTTATGCCTGGCCCTGGACTGGAATAATGGTAAACATACAGGACATGAGTTTACATAATTCTGAATATTTGCTTAAGGAATTGGCTAAGTACAGACCCTTAGATGTATGTATGTTCAATGAAAAAGATGTAACTGCTCAAGCGGTGGTTGCATTTAGTGATGATTGGAATGGCTTGTTGGGATTTAAGTGGTTGACATTTGAAATATTTGATAAGAAGCTTGAATAAAGAAGAAAGCACTTCAATGGAAGGAAACTTTTATTTGAAACTGAAGAGATAAGATACACTAACTGATGTATTTCTTTCACACACTCAAGTTGCTCACTTACACACACTTTGCTTTATTCTCTCAACTCACTCAATTTACCTCATACTCACCCACACACCACATATTTATAGTGGTGGCAAGTTTCCAGAAGCTTATGATATTTTTACTATTTATTTATGTTGCAACTTGTAGGAGTATTCTAGAGAGGGAGATTTCTAGAGATGGAGAGGGAAGAGTTCTCTAGAGGATTCTAGATCGAAAGCAACAAGAGATACTTCTTGAGAGAAAGAGATAGGAGTTTCTAGAGAATTCCAGATAGAGAGAGAATTGTTGATTATTTAATATGGCTTTTTGAATGCTAGCGAGTTCAAGAAGTCATTTGAAACTAAATAAAATGGCAAAACAGCGGAAGCTGCAAAACATGCAGCCAGGCTCAAACATTTATGGATGGATTGCTCGGGAAGATGATTATCATTGCGAGGGGCCAATAGGGAAATACCTACCGAAGAAAGGAAGCTAATTAAAAAGGGTCTCAGATATTGTCCATGAATAATCTAAAAGAAGACATAGTATTGTGGCAAACCCAGCGAATGAAATTGATATGACAAATTATAACCTCTCAGAGATGCAATGCAAGTACAATGAGACGACTCTCACTTCGTAGGATTCTTGAGGAGAAAGACCAGCTATAGCATGCTCTTCTTGAAGTTTTTTGTCTGCTTCCTACCTGCAAAGATTTTGTCTTCTTGTATGTACTATAAATGGTTCAAATCGACCATTTTACGATTCTGATATGCATTATTATATTCTTATGTGAATCAAATGCAAGATAATGATGCATAATTACTTCATTTTTTTGTCAGAGAGAAAGAGAAGAAACCAGAGTGCATAGGAGGTGAGACAGAGAATAATGGATGAACAAGAAAACTTATTAAAAGAAGTGGAGGCAAGAAAGCGAAAGCTTGATATGTGGGGAAGAGATATAAACAACAGAGAGGCATTAACTGAGCAACAGAAGCGTAAGCTTGAAGAAGACAAAAGGATGGTAATGATATACCACATTTTTTTTTTCAGTATTTTGCCTTCAATATCTCACTTGCTAATCAAGAACCACCCAAGTAAACCTGTATGGCAGTATTTGTTTTTAAAGTGGTATCCTTTTAAAATGGTCCCTACAGATCACGATGACGTAGAGGTATGCTTAAGAAAACCATAATACTAGTTTGCCATTTGCTAATTCTAATCATGCTTTACCTTGGGTTGTTTTGTAACTGTTTAGCATGTTTTTGGCTTCTCGTTAGCAGCAACAACAACCAAACCTTATCTCACTTAGTGGTATTAACTACATAGATCACATGGCGTCATTGTAATCTATCGGTTTTTGGCTTCTCAGTAACAACCCCCCAAAACCATTGCTTTGACTTCCTTCCACCAAAACCACAGTTTTTGTATTCCCAACATAAAGCAAAGCATGTTCTCACAGACGAATAAAAAGTGTGGCTTAGCACAGTGCAAATGACACTGATCTATTTCTCTCAAAATTACACAACAAAGATGGTCGTTTATATGTATATGTGGGCGTGGGCATTACACTTTTGTATCCCAAGTTTGGATTTACTCACCAATCTTTTATAGTGACAACCATTCCCACTATCAATTATAACGCCACCTGCCATGTTTGGATGAGAGCTCAAGTTTGAATCTGATGTTGACGTACTCGTGTGTACATGTCTGTTTAAATTGCATAAAATAAAAAAGAAGTTATAGGTTTAGCCCCAACATGCTCCCCCTTGCACTTGTACAATATGATATTCTTGTTTCTTATTGGTGTGGCAAACATAACTGATGTGTTTCATTGATGCAGGAATTAATTGAAGATGATGAAAAGTTGCGAAATCTCAAGGGGGAATGGGGAGATGATATATACATGGCAGTTGTTACAGCCTTGAGAGAATTGATTGAGTATAATCCAAGTAGTAGGTATACTATTTCTGAACTACGGAACTTCAAGGAAAATAGGAAGGCTACATTGAAAGAGGTCATCAGTTACATTTTGGGTCAGAGTGGGCAACTTAAGCGTAAGAGGATGGCACGCTGAGCATAAAAGAGTGAAGAAGTAGTGGAGTGAAGCTAGATTCAGGTTTAACAGGTCTGTATGGTAAGCTAAGGTTTTGTTTAAGTTCAATGTCTTCACTGAACAAAGTATGCTGTATGGTGTGCCTTTTTTCTGGTGTTTAAATGTGATTATCTTGAAAGTCCATTATATTCCTCTCATCTTACTTGTATGCAGGGAAGAGAGAGGGAGTTTTATTTGTTTCTATTTGTAAATTAAACTTTTTATGTAAATGTACGATTTTACCCTTTTATTTACTACGCGTTGACTTTACTCTTATGTGTTGTAGTGAATATCAAATATAGATGAAATTGAAAAATTATTGAATTTTGAAATAGAGTTAATAAGATTTATAGTTTTCATTGATATGTGTAAAACATGTTAGAAGTGACCTATAAATAAAACAAGC
>JANTPZ010034989.1:5361-21083 GCA_025593235.1 Vachellia pachyceras
AGTACAAGTTATAGAAGTTTGAATAATCCTCCTGATTAAGAAATCGGGCCGGGCTAATCTCCATCGAAGAACCAGTATTTGTCCTCTGGGTTGGTGTGAAATCAAAGGGCTCGCAACAGAAACAGGTTGCGATCGGAAGATCAAAAAAGTTGAGCTTTTTGTGTGAAAGGAAGGTGTGAACGCTGAAGAATTGAGTGTGAGGAAGAAGAATGGAGCTTTGGGAGTATATATAGAGAGGGGCTGAAGAAGAGAAGAAGAAGCGTGTGCGCAAATCTGAACGCGTGGTTGGGGGATGCTGTAGTTTGACGGTGACTATATGACTCAATCGAAACTTTTTCAATTTAAAAATGATTGGACGTGACATTAATTTATAGAATCATCTGGGAAGCGTGTCGTTTCACGCGGTTGGGGAGAACGGGTTTTTTTTTTAATTTTTAATTTTGAAATTTTGCGGTACTGTAAAACGTTGGGAAAAGCCGAGGGGCGTGGAAGCTTCGGTTGAGATTGTGGGAGGAATCTCAACGAAGATGGGGAGCGAGAGAGAGTGGGGACGAATCAAGAATAGAAGGGAGACGCAGGTGAGGCTAAACATGTCGTTTCGCGAAAAACCACCCCCGTTCGTGGAACTCTTGAAAAGTCGCAGTTGGCACCTTAGGGGGGCAGGCGCATTCACCCAAACTTGTGACGGGGTTCTTTTTCAATAATTAAAAAAAAGTTGGTTAAGGAAAGAATACTTGCTTCTTACACGATTTATGATAAAATTTTGATAATTCATTAATTATTATTTTCATATTCATTATTAATCTTCTGGTCTATATCTTAAACATCTTTTTGATTTTTTTTTCATTTGATGTCTCTGTTTTTATTTTCCGTATTGAAAACAAAATAGTTTTATTTAACTGACAATGAAGTTATAATTTATGTGCTTATTTGGGAAAGCAGTGGAGAAGTGCTTTTACGGTTTACGAAGTAAATGTGTGAAGTAGGTTATTTTGATTTACAAAAAAACACTGTTGAAGATGTGTTTGGAGAGTTCAAACGCTCTCCCAAATAAGCACTATTATGAGATAAGGGGTCCGTTTGGGGAATGGTGGAGAAATATTTTTACTATTTACAAGGTAAATGTGTGAAGGAAATTATCTCGTTTTACGGCAAAACATTGTTGAACATGTTTTTGGAGTGTTTAAATGCTTTGTCAGCCAAGGATTTGATATTTTAGAGACTTGGTATTTCGTATAGTAGAATTTGATGTAATCATGCTTTAATTAATGAAGGTGAGAAAACGAATAAACAGGACTTCAACTAATTCATATCAATATTTAGCAATTTCAATTTAATCAATTATTTTTCTTATAGTCATCTGATACTATGATGTTGATTATATAAAAAATTAAATACATATAAAGGCTGTAAGTGCCATTTATTTTTACTTGTAAAATAATAAAAATATCATGAACCTTGTATAATATATGGGTATGAAGAAGATATTATTGAACTTGTGGGGTGTGATTGTGACAATTCACAATCATCTTTGGTGCTTATTGGACCTTTGACTATATATGACTTCTTGTTAAATAAGTAATTAGAACATTTGAAGATATTTTAAAAAGGCTACATTAGGTTTATCATAAAATAGGGACATCTAAGGCAAAAAAAAAAAAAACAATAGTACTTAGCCAAGCTTCTTCTAAGTTCTAAAAAATGAACTATCTAATTCAAACAAAAATTATGTCATTTTTGTAAGACTTTATAAAAAATTAATTTATTTGTCCTATATTATATATATATATATCTTAAATACATTAATATATTTTGAAATTTTGTTGGTATATCTATGTTGAAAGTATGTTAGTCAATGTTGAAGGTTGACAATTAATTGATGTATAACCTAAAGCCTCAAATTAAGTCAAGGCATGTGACATGTCACAATCAGCCCACATAATCAGTGACGTCATAAATACTTATTGCATTTGTTTCTTATATCAAAATTCATTTCCTGCGTCAACATCTTATATTTTCATTAATGCTTTCTCATTTTCATGTATAATGTATTTAAAAAAAAGAGACCAAATTACATTGTCTGATCTTGAATGTATAACTATATCAACTGGCCAAATCACTGCTTACTATAGACGTTTTTTAGAAAGTGATTTTGAATTTTTGATCCTTACCGTTAAGCATTTGCCAATTTTAAAGAGTATTAAATAATTTTTTATACATTCCAATGCTTATAAGGTTAGTGAGATGAAATATAAATTAATATAACGTTAACGTATAGTATGTATAACTAACAAAACTAACAACCAATTTTTAATATAACATTGCTTAAATTAAAAGATTGATTTATACAAATTTACAATTGAAATGTCATTTAAAAAGATGAACCTCGATTGCAACAGATGATTGTTGGGTGTCAAAATAAAATAATCATATTTATTATCTAAAATATGAATTTTCTTTTGGGAGAATTGCAAAAAAAGATTCCTAAGATATATGAATCTCAAATCAAGACTTTGAAGTGGTTTAATTACAATGAGATCCCTAGAAAACTGGTTTGAAATTAATTTTTGCGAAATTACCTAAACGCCTATCGCCAATGACATCTACGTTATGAAAACGATGCAAACCAACTTTTGCCTAACAATTGAACTTCATGGAACCAAAGGTGGCTAAAGCAAAGGCAATTAATTGTATACAAATTCTTAAAAAAATATAGCAAATTAGTGACAGAATTTTCTTTGTCACAATACTATTAGCAATGGAATTTCATACTATTTTGTTGGTTTTTTTTAACGTTGGTTCACAAGTGAGATGAATTGGCGTCACTTTTATCGACATTCCATAAGACTAAAATTGTTATTTATTACGTTGAAACCATTATTGATTACATTCGTCGTCATTCCGTTGGTTTGTTTGAATTGGCGGTATGAACTATTTTTCTAACATAATTTACACTTTACGAAACAAATATGTGAGAACAGTTTTATCCTAACTTACATGAACGTGCTTTTCTGACACCATGTCAAACACTAATATAATTGTCATTTATTAGTCCGTACGAGCATTTATGAAATTTTACAAAAGAACTTTTGAAACTAATTTGTGAAAGTTTTATATTATCTTCTTATTACAAGAGTACGTTGATTTTACTTTGTGAAACTAAGAAAATTAAATAAATAATTTAAAAATATTTATTCAGGTGTATGACTATATTAGATATCATATTATAAATTAAATATATTAGTTAAAAATAATAAATATAAATACTTTTAGGTGGTTTATTTGATCTTTTTAATCTCTCAAATAAAAGTTAATAAACTTTTATATAAAGGATAAGAAGTATTAGTGATTATTGATGAGATAATTATGGAGTCTCAATTTGAGATTAATACAATTTAGGAGGATTTTTTTCCACTCTCCCCTTTCTTTTTCCTTTATAAATATATTTGCCAAATCCTATATATATTGATTAAAGGTTGTTTGCTTAGTCATTGTGCCCGTGTGTGTATAAAAGAATTTTTATTTTGATTTGTGTATAACATGAAAAAAAAAGGAAAAAAACACTCCTAAACACCCTAAAGGAATAAATGTATTTAAAAAAGAAAAGAAAAGGAATTGTTGCATAAGTCAATGGTCAAGGTTGACAATGACCTCTAGCCTCCGGATAAAGCGTAGCGTGACAACAAGCAACCATTAATGGCTGACGTCATAAAAGTAGCAATAATTATTTCATTTACTTCTAGAATGATCTCCAACACATTCGTCATTATCTCCTGTTGGAGAATTTATTAGAAAAATAATTTCACACAAATCAAAGTAATTATGTAAAAAATGTTTTATTTTGATATGTGCAAACGTGATTATTAAACATGTATTTAGTGTCCGTTTGAATTATCTTTAAAACTACTTTTTCAAATGTAGTTTACTGTCTATGAGGTAAGTATGTAAGAAGAGTTTTATTTCAATTTATTTAAATGTACTTTTATAACAATGTAACAACATAGTATTAACGAACGTAAAAAAGTTATTTTTGTTACCTACACCGCACAATTTTCAGATTTATATACTTAATATGATTGATTATTTTTAGATGATTAAAGAAATTAAATAAATTACTTAAAACTATTATTTATTATTTTTTAATCTGATTTATTTTACTCATATATAAAATATAATGAAAATATAAATAAATGTTTTTAAATAACTTCTATAACTTTATTAACTTCTCTCAAAAACATTTGACTATTACATTAATGATGTAAGGTAGTACTTCCTCTAAAAAATATAGGTTGCTTCTAAAAAAATAGTTTCATTTAAGATACAATTCACTTATTAGATAAATAATGGTAATTTTTAATTTTATTCGTGCAATTAATGCTATTACCAATTTTGTTCGATCAACGCTCATTTAACAACATGAAATTAATATTAATATGTATATAAAGGTCCTTTATCGAGAGTCACAATAATTATAAGTCGTAAATAAATACCTTTTTACTCTCTCAGTACTAGATTTAAAACATTAAGTTATATTTCACAATCAATAATAAATATTTAATTAATTTGCAGTAATCATTGATTTTTTAAAAAAAGAAATATCTACGTAATCATTGAGGGTTGTTAAAATAAGATTTGTGGCACGTTGTCAAACACATATGTGTACGAAAATACTATTTTATACACGTGACATACTGTGGAAGAGATGACTTAAAGATTAAAGTTTGATTATTTAGAGCCAAAGATATTAAAACAGTAATGACTAATGCCAAACGTGTTAATTATTAACTTTGAATACTGTTTTGGTGGCCAAGTCACACTATTTAAATAAAACTTGTGATTGTGTCTCATTTACTTTATGTCAAACTTAAATTGATTACTTAAATTATAATTGTTTCCAAGAAATTAATTAGCTTTGATTTTAGTAAAAATAATTCAAATCATTTAAACATCATGCCTCGAATTTAAATTTATGAGAACGAAGAAAACATCTTTAAAAAATGACTTTCAATTAGACCTCATAATATTTAAATTTAACTCAGTGAAATACTAAAAATAATCCTTATATTTAAAAAAGAGATGATAATAGTCTACAATAAAAAACAAACATAATCCCCTGAGGAAAATTATGTTATATTTAGGATTTAATTTATTGATTTGATTTTGTTGGAAGTATGAGTTAGTTAAAGTGATTAATGTTAATCATTTAGTTAATGACCCAGAAGTCTATATAAATGGTCATAGTGAATTGGTTTTGTGTATGATTGTATAATCATCACCAAAGAGTGAGAGGATGAATAATCCCCACCAATGCATAGAGAAGGAGAGGATAACTTAGATCTCCCACTTCAAGATCCCTCAAAATGGGGTTAATTCATCACCCTCAAATAAGGTAGATTAGTGTTGTACCCAAAAGGGTTTATGATAATATATTTTATTTTCTTCTTCCATTTCTACTTTCAATATTGTCAACAGATTTAATAATTTATAGCATGGCTAAATCAAGTTTATTTTAACAATTGGATTAAACTTAAAGATAATTTATTTTGTTTTGATTTTAGAAGAGAACATGATTTCCTAACATAACAACGATCAATATTTAAGTGCATTGACATATTTTCTTCTAAAATTGTATATTATGCATGAAAAAAAATTATTCATTTATTGTATGTACAAAAAGTCTCACGAAAAGTCCTAGCAACCCCCAATATTATTTATATTTTATATTGATGAATTATTTGAAAAATTTTAAATTAGATGCTCTCCCTACTTATTTTATTTGGAAACCCCAGTAGCATTTTAAAACACACTTTCACATAAATATAGATGAAATTCCTCATATACTTACACATATCTCTGTAAAATAAATTAAAATAAGCTAATTCAAATATTCACTTACTATCAATTTGGCTCAAAATCACTTGTTTACTTGAGTCTTGCCCTCTTATCCCCACATCCAAGAGATTTGGAGAAGTGTATAAAAAATACATTTAAACTTAATACAATATTTACTCCTTTAAATCTAATATCATTTTGATTTTAATCCTCAAATTTAAAAGTAATGATTTTTATTCCTCAAATTTCATTTTATGTAAAATATTTATCTCTATAACAGTATGATCTAATAAAAATTCGTAACATTCTACATTAAACAAGCCCAAAGCCACCTATTTTAAATTGAAAAATTTAGTCTTAGGTTCCAAATAAATAAGTTATTTAAGGAATGGTCACATAAACAACATAAGGTATTGTCAACACAGCACATGATGTGGTCCATACAAGGACCTCATACTGTCAATTGTGACCTCTCATTAAATATTTTCCTTTATGGGACTATTCCTTAAATAACTTACTTATTTGGGATCCAAGGCTAAATTTCATTTTTAAATTTAAAAGATTAAAACTAAAATGAGTTCAAATTTAAGAAATTAAATATTGGAATGACCCTTTATTTAAATATTACAATATAACAACAGCAGCAATAATAATTTTTTGTAATCCTTTAATGAAAATAATTGTCAACGATACGCGTGAGATTGGTTGGGGTTGAATTATATTCAGTACACACAGTGCATTTGTCAGTATGTATAAGTCAACCTTTTTTTTTTTGACCTGTATGTATAAGTCAACTTGACCCTCATTCAAATCACAATCGACCACGTCATTGGTGATGTCATAAAAAATTATTGAGTTTATTTTTTCAGGTCATGACATTTCCTTTCCTTCTGGTGTGAAGTGTGAACACAACATTTTCTTGCTTTCCCACCTCTATTATTTATTTTGTTGGAATTTTATCTATTTATTCTGCCCCATTTAATTCTAACCGTCCATTTGTTGTCTTCATTATAGTAATTATTGATAGTGAGGTGCTGATACTAATACCTCTTATCTTTAATAAATACAGTTAATTTTTTTAGAAAAAATAAAAAATATAAATATTTACCTATATTATTAGATGGTATATCATTTTTTTAATTCAAAGAAACCCGTTTAAGAAGGAATGATAAATATATCAGTTCATTCAACTTCTTTAATAAAAAATATTCATTTTTACTATTAGATTCCTAGTAATATGTATTTCTTTTGCAGTTTCTCGTGTAGTTACTAGTTATACTATATTTTGATTGGATCAAGAAAGGAAAAGGCATGTTGATATATTGAATGATACACCACCAGAAAAATACCATTTAGTAACGGAAAAATCCTTCGTTAAATAGCCATTTTCTATCAAAAAAATTTCATTTATCGATGGAAAATATTAGTAACACTCGTTTTAACAAGAAATTTTTTATAGCTAAATGACATTTTTCAATCCGTCGCTAAATGACATTTTTCTAGTAGTGATATTATGTTATTTATTTTTTTTAAGAAAAATACTGTCTAAGTAGACCCATTTAAATCCATTCTTCAAAGAGACCGTTTACTAAAAGTTTTACATATGAACATGTCTTAATCTCAATGTATAATTAAATCGAATTTTGACATTATGTAGATAAAGTCATATATATATATGTATATATTATATGCATGATTTTAAAATAAAATAGTACTAGCAAACTTTAATTTATAGATCAGGCCTCGATCTTTCCAAGTGACTAACAAATACGAGTGTATAGTAGAGCGTAATATTTAAATTTGACTAAATATTTAGGGTTTATATAATTTAGTGTCAAAGTCAACAAACTTGTTGAATAGGCTATTTTGTCATTTCTGATCATTGTGCTTCCCATTTAGAGCAGAAGGCTTTTATATCACTAGAAATAATTTAAATTAAAAGGAAACGAATGGACCCAAATTTTATATGCATTAATTATAACAAGTAGCCACACACAGAAGATTTTGTGATTGTTTGGAAATTCTCTAGGAGAAAGATTTTATGGATTTCGAGATAAGTATGTGGGAGAAATTCTGTCCGATTTGCGTGCAACGTGAATGAGAATGAGTTACCAAACAAGCACTTATATGCATCAATTATAACAAGTAGCCCCACACACACACATGGCCAAGCATGTCTTATTATATACTAGCACTACTTCCGACCTTTGTTATAAGAGTCAGTTGATTTTTCTTGAAAATTTAAGGAAATTAATTAAATTAGTTAATTTACTTGATGTTCCAAAAAAAACCCTTACATAAAAGAGTGGCTAAAATGGAAATTGGATACTGTCTTATAATCAAAGGAGTACTGGTAAGGGTAGTTTGTGGGAGATGACTAAACATAAGAGACAAAGTGAATAGTATCTTTTATTTATGATATTCAAATACAATTTCAATTAACTCTTGTGATAAGTATCTAAGTAGTAATATGTTAGGCCATAGTTTGGGGCTCACTTTTGTAGTTTTGCACTTGTGATTTAATTTTGGTTCAAGAACCTTATTCATACAAGTTGGGATTAAATCGCTCTCACATATTTACCCTTCAATACCGTGAACCACGTTGGAAAACTAACTTCTACCATGCACGTCCACTTGATATTGCTTTGGAAAAAGCAGAAAAACAAAATATTCGTAGCATATTTGGTTTGATCACATTAATCAAGAGTACATGTAATCCCCTTGTAAAGGATATGTTTAGTCAAACAACGAGTTGAACACATGATTTAGTAAGAATGCAATTGCTTATTGTGATGCTGTCGGTAAAATAGTTAAAAGTGAAGCTCAATTAGAGTTAGGGAGAGGTAAGAGATTAATGAGTTAGGATCAGAGAATGGGCTTGTTTGTCGGAGCGTTTGAAAGAGTCAAACGCACGTTCAAGTTTTCAACAGTGTTTTTCTGTAAAATGAGATAATATCTTTTACATATTTATCCCGATTTAAGTAAAAATAATTTTTTACTGCGTTCTTATGTGAGCGGAATATTAAAGTGTACAAGTTTACTCGCAGAGCTTGAATACGTGTAAATGAAAAGCCACGACTTTTTTTTTTTCTTTTTGAAAGGGGAAAAAATTGGACGGAGAAGAGAGGAAGTGGACCGAAGCTTCCAAGCGCCGTCCAACCGCGGACTACATATCGTCACTCGACCCACGTCAGCATCTTCTTGCCATTATCCCACGTGCCCCTTTATCCTCAATCCCACATTCTCTCCCTCTCTGTGTGCCAGCCAATTCCACCTTCTCTCTCTTTGCATCTTCAACCAAAATATTTCTCAATATAATATTGGAGTTAATTATTTTTAAAAAAAAAATGAAAGAAGCTAATCAAATAATATTATCATTTTAGATTAATATGCTTGATTTATATATTGATACTTCATTGCTCTTTTTTTATAGGTAATAACTATCATAATCAAGCAAACTGATGATTAAAATTAATTAGAATCAATGTGCAAGAGGCATATTTTTTTCCCAAATATCGCCTATTTTTTAAAATGATCAGGGTGCGATATAATGGATGAAAAAAAAAGATGATAGATAATAATTAAAAAAAAAGATACGAGAGGTATGCATTTAATCAAGGGTAAAAATGAAAAAATGTATTAAATTTTTGTTTAAAACAAAATTGTTGATTATATTATGGGATCAAACCAATGAGAGGGAATGATGCCTATAATTAAGAGTATATAATCCAAGAACACACATAAATAAACATTTTCAATATATGTTATAATTAATTTATTTTAAAAATTTTTAATATTCTAAAAAAATTAATTGACCATTGTATTAAAAACCAAAGATAATATACATATTTAGAGAGTATTTAGATGTGTTTGAATTACCTTTTAGATAATAGCCTCTCGTGTACGTTTGGCATCACTTTTCAAGTAATGATTTCAAAAGTATAATAACCGAACATCTTACCAAATTTTAAAATAACTTTTAACCGTGGGAATCATTACTTCTACCCTACCCCTTGAGAAGCGCGTGGGTAGGAAAAAGGAAGACTTATTGATTGGTAAAAGTGGGAAGAGAGAAGGATCCAGGAATGTGGTTGGCCGCCATTCCTTACAGCCGCGGAATCCTATTTACTGCGTCTTGTCGGGTGGTTATCACATCCCACGTGTGCCTTCCTTAGCCAACGCCCTTTTGATTTTTAAACCTCACTGACTGTTCTGGCAACTAAGTACCACGGCAATGGAGGCCTGGGTAGTGAGTGAGTACTAACCGAGTCAAATACTGAATAATAAAAGAATTGCTGAATCTCCATGAGTTTATACACTGGGCCTATTCATCTTTTGGACTGGTCTGCTTGGTTATAAGGCCACTTCAACTCAAGTATGAACCAAACCAATTGGCAGATCAAACATCTTGAAATTCAGTTGTCCTACAACATACATGGCCCAAATAGAAGTCTATATCCTATTGGAAGAGACATCAATAAGGTCTCAAGTCCTAATCTATTGGACTTTGACTCAATTTAATACCCATATAAAAACAAAAAGAAGATGATGGTCCGATGTGTGCTGGTTGGTTCTATAAGCTATGCCTTAATCATATGCTTTTAAAAGCTGCTTCTTGATGAATAGTTTTATATATATGTTTCGGTAGAGTTTGGAAAAAAATAGTTATGAAAAACAAATGTTTCTTTTAGCCTCCTTTCTTTCTTTCTTTCTTTCTTTCTTTGCCTTCCTTCACAATATCTTGTATCTAGTAGAGAAGGGAGGGATTATAATTTAGTAAGGTTACCAGAATTGTCATGTTGCAACTTTTCTTGACAATCATGTTTAATATTATATTCTATTATATGAACTCATAAACTTGATATTTACAGTTTTAATCGTGTCTCGCATTCCCCCAATACTAGTGGCTCGTTTTCCCTCTGGAATTTGTGAGCCTCAGGCCCAGAAGAGTCGTGTCCACTTGTTGGTGGCTTCTTCGTCTCATTCTGATTTCATAAAATAAAACAAAATCACTAAATCTCAGCAAATGCTCCTTCCACCATGGCGTCCCTTCTCAAAGCATCTTCCTTTATTCCTCCTCTACAACTTCACAAGGTAGTTTTTTTTCCAGTTACAGTCATATCGCAGTCTCGCATACATCAAAGTCTCATGTTGCTTGTTGTTTTAGCTTTCACATGACTTCCAAGTTGGGAAACTGGGAAGTTGGTTCTCTAGTTATGATCAGGGAAGCTTAGTGTGGTGTAGTGAGTGTGAATCTCTGTTCCTAATAAGTGGATTACTGGTTTGAGGCCTTTTTTTTTTGGGGGGGGGGATTGGTTAGTTCTTGGCTTTCAATATGGAATCAAGAAGCAGCTTTTTGTTTGTTTCTACTGTAGCCGATAAACATTTGGATTTTGCGAAACATAGATCTCTGAGTTTGCAAGTGTTTATTAAGAACCCAATTGAACAAAATTTATTAATAATTTCAGCAGTAGAACTCTGCCTAATGAATTCAGTTGAAATCTGTTTATATAATTCTTTTAAATGTTCGGCAGAAACTCAAGGCCTAATTCTTTAGTCAAATGTTTCATCCCTCCCTCCCTTTTGAGGGGGAAATTACTCCAAACAAGGGGAAGGAAAATTTTCATTCAACTTCCAGTTTCTTCAGATTCCCTCTCTTTCCTTTCTTCTCTTAACATCTTGATTCTTCTCTGAATCATTTCTTATTCTTCCCCTTTTCTTGTAGGTGAATCATGTTAGCTTCCCAGTAAAATTCGATAATGCTTTCGGGAGAACGGGTAGATGTCCTGTGTCTAGTTTCTCAGTGAAAGCTCAGCAGATGGTTGTTAAAGGAGATGTGATTGAGAAAGAAACAGTTCGCGTCAATGAAGAAAACGGTATGCTGTTGAAGCATACATATCATGTGGTCATCTTTTACTACAGAATATCACATTATTTGCTCCAGATAACAAGTGTCTCTTACTACTGCTATATTTCTATTTAAGTACCTAATAGAAAATACATTGATTACTGTTAATTTCCTGCTATTAATGTGTTCCAGACCGGCTTTTTCTTATCCATCTTGTTGTTTGGATTTGAGTCATAAAGAGAAGCATAGAATCTCTCCTATTTTAAGTTCTTATCCTAATCATGTTGGTGCTATTCCCCCCCCAGATTATGGGGTTGTTAGTGTACACCATGTTGGAATTTTGTGTGAGAACTTGGAAAGATCGCTAGACTTCTATCAAAACGTGCTAGGTATGTACATTTGCTCTCTAACTAATATATTCTTGCATACACTTTGTTTTTAACAAGAATAAACTGTTTCAACAACTAGTTTCATTGCAAATCAGGTCTCAAGATCAATGAAGCCAGGCCACATGATAAGCTTCCATACAGAGGTGCTTGGCTTTGGGTAGGTTCTGAGATGATTCATTTGATGGAGCTTCCAAATCCTGATCCTTTAACTGGAAGGCCTGAACATGGGGGCCGAGATCGTCATACATGTATTGCAATCCAGGATGTGTTGAAGCTGAAAACAATCCTTGATGAAGCGGGTACTCGTTCTCTTCTTGTTTAAATTAGATACCTTGCCCTTCACCATGTTTTCCTGTGTTGGCCATGCTGTGAAATTTCTGTGCTGTCTATTATATCTTTATAATCATTACTCAATAGTTTTTTATGTTTGGAAACAATGATCATTTTTCATCTTCAAGACCATTTTGTTCAATTAATTTATTTTCATTCCGTGCGCCAAACAAGCTCTTAGTTTGAGTGCTTTTCTTACACAGGTATACCTTACACACTAAGCAAATCTGGAAGACCAGCAATCTTCACGCGTGATCCAGATGCAAATGCTCTAGAATTCACACAAGTAGATGCCTGATATTATTGGTTATTTAGTTGGATAAAGTTGCAATAAAAGTCTCTAGAAATCAGTTATAGATGAATTCAACATATGTAATGTAAGAGGACTGAGTGTATAGTAAACCCTACTTTTAACCTGCTTATGCAGATGCAGCATCAATTTATTAGCCAATTTTATAGGATGATGCTGCTTTTCATAGTAATCTCTCATATTTTGAGTACATCGTTTTTTTCTTAGAATATTGATGGTATATTTTAATATCAGCATATTCATAAAACTGAAGATGCGTTGCCAAGTAATGCTACCTATGAAATAATTAATTTGTGAATATTAAGGAAATTGGTTAAGTTTGTAATAAATTTGTATTAATTTTTTTAAAATACCAACTTTAATTTTGTTCAGGAACTACTCTTAAATGAAAATCCTTTTAGTATATGTAATCAATGGGGATATTTTGAAAAATTTAAATTTCAAAGATAAAGTGAATTAAAGTATTGTATTTGAAATCAAATTTAACTTTTTATCTAAATCCCTATAATTATCTCAGGTTATGTGCAAAATAGAAGGGGAGAGACACTGGTTGAAAGACACTATTAACACTATTTTAAGTTCACTCCAATCCAAGAGTAACAATATGTTGTAATGAGTGAGTGTGAACATCTTCGAGAAGATTAGAAACAGAAAACCAAAAGGCCAACCGACACTAGAGCTTAAATTGGCTACTTACATATCTGTAGTATCTCGGATGAGTTACATACAGTGCTTTATTTACAACGGAAAAAAAGAAGGCAATTTACATCTTTAAAACTATAAAAACCGCAGTTTCTATAATGTTCTGCAACAGTGCGACCCTTTTATACCATTCAAATTAAATTGCAGGCTAAGGCTGAAACCTGCGGTGAAAGAAATTCTGGTAAGACAAACATGAAGTGCCCCTTTACGCCGCCTGCAGCTTTTGTTCTGTGTGTATCTTAGCATAAGAATTCATCATATTTGGTGTCATAAAAAAGTCATCTTTTAAACAATTGGAAAACTAGGATGTTCACATATCAAATACCACCCCATATATGGTTTGCTTCACTTCTGTCCTGATCTCCACACTTGAATGGCAGAACGTAATGTATGGTTTGGAATCAATGTAGAATGCTGCATTGTAAGCTTAGTTACAGGTGATACATTGTGTTTGCTAAGCCATGCCTTGATTGCTCTGTACTCGTAAGTAAAACCATCGGCGGCAATATGTGGATCACCCATTATTTCCTACATTAATCAAGTCACAACAACAAAGAATGCAGAAAAACATTTGAATCTGAGGACAATAAAAAAAAGGACAGCTTAAAAAACTTGATTATTAAATAAACAGAAAACCCATTTCTTGGTATCTATACTTTTCTTCAATTTTCAATCCGATACTGGTGTTTTTTCTCTCAATTAATTTAGTAAATTTACTTTTTTCACTACTATTGACTCATGTAACTTTGTTCTGTTAGCAGCATTAGCTTTCGTACAAGGGCTAACTGTGCTAACAGAGTATAAATTAAAGCATGTAATTAGGAGAAAAAACATAGGTATCAAATTGAAAATTGAAGAAAAGTATAGGTACCAACAAATGGCTTTTCCCTTGATTAAATATCCACGAATAGTTTCAAGTGCAAATCTGGATTGCAAATTGAATCTTCTACATTCTACATCCATGCATTTGGAAAGAGTGCGGCATAAAAGAATCTGAATGTGAAACCTATATCTCGTCTTTACTCCCATCATTTCTTTTCTATCCCCTTTTAACTCCTTATATGCCTTTACTTTTGTGAAGGTGGAGAAGTCAAATTAGGGTTCATTTGGAAGTCCTTTTGAGAATAGATTTTACGGATTTCAAGATAAAACTTAGATTTTGGAGAATACTTTTACAGGTTCTGAGGTAAAACCTAGGTTTTGAAAAGTGATTGTATTTGGAAAGTTATTGGCTTTTATGGAGTTCAATGCAAAAAGTAGGTAAGAAAGAGGAAAGAGAAAGAAAGAAAAAGTAGGAAAAAGAAATTTATTAGGAGTGAGGGTTTGATTTGACAAGAAAATAGTTTTTTAAAACATAGGTTTCAAACCGAGGTTTTGTATTTAAAATAGCTTTTATGAAAAATGTGAGTACTTAGACAAAACCTAGGTTTTAGGGTAAAACTTAGATTTTGAAACCAAAACTAGGTTTTAGGAAGAGAAATCAAACAAGCTCTTAGATGGCTTGGGCCTACTATGGACGAACAAACCAAAGTCTCTATCATTTGGCAATAGGCTTTGATACTATGTCAAAGACCATAATATGTTAAAAGGCTTAAACTTCTAAGTGAACACCAGTGAAAAGATCAGCTATAGTCTCATGTCTTATACTAATTATATATATCAACCAGATGAGTGGACCTTTTACCTGAAGGATTGGGCAATAATATTGACTTGGTGGGCACGTGCTCCTCTTTCTTCCCACTTTTGCAGCAGCATTTGCCACATCACAGATTCTTTTGAGCAGTGGAAGAACTTCAGCATCAAGATCTGGTCTATCTCTGCATCTCAGTGCGGAGCATCTTAGGGCAATTTGAGCCAACTCTTCTGCCTCACTCAGAGGCCAATCTCCAGCCGATTTATCTAAAATATGAGAGATGGAGCCATTTTTAACTGCATTTTCAGCAGCCACAATGACTCCGTGTGCGTGGTGAGCAGTTATCAGTTGAAGAGTTATAACTCCCAATGCATATACATCTGATTTTGGTCGGACAGTGCCAGTTCTCTGATACTCTGGATCCATGTAATGCAGAGTACCAGCAAGCACAGATTCTCTGTATTCAGTGATATTGTCGGGTATGACATCTGAAAGGAGTTTGGCCAATCCAACATCTGAAATTTTGCTCACATAATTTCTGTCCAACAAGATATTTCCCGGTTTCATATCTCGATGAACAATTGGCTCAGGCTTTGAATTATGCAGGAATGATAACCCACAAGCCACTTCAAAAGCTATACGGAATCGAATGAACCAAGGAAGTGGTGGTTTCCCACT
>JANTPZ010035218.1:3262-25188 GCA_025593235.1 Vachellia pachyceras
TAATGGCTGCGTTTGGTTTTCCGTTGGGAATGCCGTTTTGGCTCCCAAAATCCATTCTCACGCAAGCCGAGACAAAATTCCTCTCACATAAAGTACCTCGGAATCTGTGTCCGTTTTCCCAACGGATTTCCAAACGAAGCCAATGTCTTGAACCACAGTATTTGGAAATTCTATTAACTAATTTTACGTGGCTAAGCCACTGTCGCTTGATGCCAATTCAGATTTTGGTTCACGTTGGATCAAGTGGTAAGTGGCTTATTCTAGTTTAAGTAAGATTTCGAGTTCGAGCCTTGTGAATGCAGCAGCCACCGTTGGGAGACCTTCCCACCTTTCCCGGGTGCATGACGCGGGTCGAGTCCGGATTAGTCGGGATGAAGCTCCGGAGACCGGGCGGGTAACAAAAAAAAATTCAGATTTTGGTTGTGGAAAAATTCATGTGAGCTCCTGGAGCATCGCGTAACATGTGCTCTCTCCAATCAAATGATGCCATGTCATTAAGTTTAAACCCATGTGTCAGTGACATGGGAGGCTTTTTCTTAATTTGCCCGTTTAGAAACGCGGTAGAAAAGTATTTTTACGGAACCTGAGGAAAATATATGAAGGAGATTATCTTGTTTTGCGAAAAAAAACTGTTGAACGTGCATTTGACTTTTGAAAACGCTCCGACAAACAAGCTCAATAATTTTAATTCAGTAGCTTTTCATCTAGAAAAACGTGACCCCTCTCTCTCATCAACAAAACTCATTGTCTTTTGTCTGTTTAGGAATCCGTTGGAAGAATGATTTCACACATACCGGTGTAAGTATGTGAGAGGAGTTTTGTCTCGACTTGTGAAAACATGACTCTAACGGATTGCCAAACATGCACTTAAACCTTTATCCACGTGATCTTTTGGACTACTTTTTCAATATGATTTACATTGGTTCCGTTTGGTTGAGCTTACAGGGAGTCCAAACGCATATTCAACAGTGTTTTTCAGTAAAACGAAATAATCTTCTTCACATTATTTATCTCGATTAATATAAAAATACTTCTCTACCGCATCAAATCTTGTAATGTTTCACAGTGTTTCTGATTAAAAGATACTTCTGTGCTCATATGGAAAAGAGCCACCGGGCAAATGCTTGTTGGATGATGCGGATAAATATTTCGTGCACTCTTTAATTTGCACCAACCAATTAGAGGTAGCACCTACAGCTGCTCCGTCGTCAACTAAGCATGCATGGGGCCATAGCTTAAGATAATCACGAAGGATTTATTGAAACTCTGGATTTTAGTTTGTGTATATATATTTCCATTGTTGTCTGTATTTCAACTCATGTTTTTTTCTGAACACTTTTAATATCCATACATTATTGGCTTTTCGATCGACAGAAGAAGTCTTGTAAAAGAAATGTTCACTACTGGCTCCATTCTATCTTCCTCACTACATACAATCCTGCAACCCTATCACAAACACATTGCACTTTTTATAACAAACCAAAGTGGATTAATTATGTATAGAGGTGCATTTTCTAACTTCATCTTTTTTTTTTTCATCCCCATTTTATTCATTTAATTATCAGTTCCGCTAGGAGAAAAATGAAATAAAACTTCAAAAAATATATATAGCTGATCATCACACCCAGTATCTCACCCCATAAATTCAGTATCTACAATTCAATAAGGAGGGCGATGCTTAATTCTTGAAACCTGATTCGATTCTTGAAACCCTAGCAATGGAGAACCATTCCCTCGCACCCCCGTACCCCGATTCCCGCCATTCCTCGCCTCACTCTCAAGAAGGCGACTGCGAGAATCCATCGATGGACGATCCTCTTTCCACCACCACCAACAACAACAAAGTTAAGTTCATGTGCAGCTATATATGGCGGAAATATTCAAGTTAGGACCCACGATAACCAGCTTGCTTACGTAAGCGGTGATACCAAGATCATAACCGTTGATCGCAGAGTTCTCGGCTATGATGGCAAAGCTCTCTTCTCTCTGCAACGCTGACGTTTTCATCAAGTACCAACTTCCCGATGAAGATCTTGACGCTTTGATTTCGGTCACTGACGATGAGGATCTAGAGCACATGATGGTCGAGTATGATATGTCTCAACGTCCGTCGGTGAAGCCTGCTAGGTTGAGGTTGTTCCTCTTTCCACCAAAACCTTCTGCCCCAACGAGTTTCGAGAGGAACGATTTGAAACCGGAGGAGCAGTGGTTCGTGGACGCTCTCAATTCCGTGCACATTCCACATGTTTAGGGCTCTTCACCCTCGGTACCTATATCGGTTGCGAATCCGGATTTTCTGTCTGGATTGGATTACAGATATTCAGTTGTTTCAGCGACGAAATTGCCTGATTCTGTTGCTCCTGCTGCGTCTACCATCCCGCATGTGGAGGCAAAAGGCTCTCCTTCGGGAACGGACGGTGCATCGGAAGATCGGCACATCGCTGGAGAACAGTCAGGATCACCAACTGAGGTTCAGATACAGATCGATGAGTCACAGAGGCTGCATTCGGAAAAGAATGACCAGATCTTACTAAAAGGCGATGAAGACAATGGCACAGTTAAGAGAACCATGGACCATTACTTTCAGAAAAATCCAAAGAACGAGGAGACGCCGGCCGTTCACATTTTTCCAGCTCCGGTATCGATTCTGGGTTCGGCGGCGGTTTATTCATCTGAAAGACTCATGGCAAGACCTGGTTATTCGTTATCGGCTTCTGCAACTGTTACTGAGCAGCCGCTGTATCTCATTGCTGCCCCAGCCGTGATGTACCATGCTGCTACTCTGCGAGCACCTGTGGGTCAGCCATACTATCGGGTCCCGAGAATGGTCCAAACAAGTGAGTTCTACAATGGAGCATCACTGGCGCCACTTTCACTTCCACGTTCACATTCACAGTCCAGAATTGGGGCTAACGGCGTTGAAACTAGCGCAATAGTGCAGCCAAAGGTTGAGGTAGCAGCAGAGCCTGCTGGATACTCACAGATGGTATACGAGGACGCTGGAAGGCAGGTCTTCATTGTAGCTCCGGCCACTTGGCGTGGCGTGGTACCTCCACACCGAGAGGTGGCTGCCGGGAGTGATGGGACACAAGGCGGTGGCGGAACTCTGAACCAGGAAGGGAAGGTTTCTAAAGCGGCTTCGGCTGTATGATGCTGATATCCCCGATGTGCGCAATTGAAGTCATTCTGGGAAGTTCTTCTTTTGAGGTCAGTTTTGATTTTGCGCGGGTTTACAGTGCATTGCCGTCGAACTTGAATGGGTGAAGGTCCCTTATGCAGTACATTTTCCCCCGGCAGTTATCTTCGTTATCCTTCCATGCGCGATCGACGTCATTGAATATTGAACATCAAAAATTTATGATGCGGGTTGTGGAAATTACAAGTGGTCTTATAATATATATAATTAACCGTTTAGGAACATGGAACAATGACAGAAGATGCTAGTAATCAATAGGTTAACTAGATGTTTGGCTTGTTTAGCGGAGTGTTTAGAAAAGACAAACACACGTTCAACGGTCTTTTTCCGTGAAACGATATAATCTTCTTTACATATTTACCCGACTTACGTAAAAGTATTTATCTATTGCGTTTCTAAAATAAGCATATTATCATCGTGATAAAAAATCATCTCACTGTATAGTGACTTGATTTCACAATTACACGCAGTAATAACGTGGTCTGGTTGGATTTCTTTAACCGTTTTAGCTTCCTATAACCAACTAAATCCTAGTGGAAACATTTTTTGGCCAGTCGTTCTAAAATAGTTATGCGTTGCCACCAAATCGTTTAACCATTTGGGAATCAATTGAAAAAGTATTTTTACGCAAGTCGATGTGAGAAAAGTTTTTGTCTCGACTTATGTGTCATGTGAAAAAGAAAAAAGAAAAAATCTTTGCCAAATGCCCCATAACTTTAGTGTCGCGGCCGCAATTGGGGGAATATACAGGATTAAGGAAATACGAGTCTATTTTAGCGATAAGATTGCCGCTATTGGGCCAGCAAATTTCGTGAAGCCGGTGACAGGCAAATATCTTACTAAGTTTTTGGGTTGATTTGCAAATAATCTAAAGGAGGCCAAATTAGCCGTCAGTCTATGAAAATGCTGTTGATGAATAAGTATTTAAAGAAAATTTCGCCTGTCACAGTTAAGAAAAACTAGACACGTAAGATTTCATTTAATACTGATATGTTCTAAAGCACTTATGGACTATTTGGAGACGTGTTGTCAGCTTCAAAAGGAGCTTTTGGAGGATCAAAAGCGCTTTAGGAGGTTTCTGACTGTTTGGAGACACGTGGACTCAAAAAGAGCTTTTGGAGGGAAAGGGGACAAAAGCAGCTTTTGATGAGAAGCTACTCTTGGGTCAGTTTCCTAACACCGCTTATCTACCGTCGGCCGTTATCTCTCACGCATCCTCCTACGCCACCAGATTCCAACAAACTATTCGCATGATCGGTGGAAGGGATATCAGTTCCAGACCCACCTAGGAGCTTGACTCCTTGCTGGAGGCCATCCACACACTTTCCCTTCTCTCTCTTTAATCACCTTCTCTCTCCTGTTGATGGATTGCTTGCAGAGCTGACGGATACCATACTTGTACAGCTGCTTTCTTTGGCATCCATGGAGCTTCAGCACAAGAAAGGCTGAAAGGATAAAACAGGTTGAAATGTTGAAGTCCTTCTAACTCAGTATCGCGCACGAGTTCATATCGATCGCTATCATGCATGATCGGCAAATCCATTCTCGGACCAATGGTGACGGTAATGGTTAACTCAACATCCACCCCTTCTTCCACCGAGCAGGTGGCGCTAGCAATGGATAGGCTGGGCCAAGCTGCTTGAATCATCGCGGATATCAGAACTGGTGCCGACCTTCTTGAAGCTCTCTTCATCGCCTCACAGCCTCATCAAAGCACCAAGCCGTTGCATTTGTTCCACAAAGAAGATGATTCTGTGCGTCGACATCTGCAAGACCTTCGTTCCCTTGGTACCTTGTTTCTACCATTTGGATGCTAAGTTGTACTTGGGGATGACTTCTATTTTCTTTTTCTTTTTATTTTTATTTAGATTTTGGTTTCTTTCTTCTATGATCAGGTTTACCAATTAATTATGTTATTTAATTAGGTACTAGAACAATGGTATGATCCAATTAGTTATGTGGTATTAGTAGTTAGTTAAAAAAAATTTCCTTTTTTCATATTTTTTAATTTACATATATTTCCATTTACTCTTTTTTAATTTTTATCATTGTATTTTTCCTCAAAATTATTAAATCTAGCTAAAATAAAATATATATGGATGTGCAGCATTTAATGAAATTCATGTTCTTTTACGTAAATTGATAACAAAAGTCAATTCTCTAGCGTTTATCCAAACGTTTTCTTCTTTTTTAAAAAAAGTCACATTCCCACCGTTAATCCAAACATAAATCACGTTACATTTTTCACTTCTACTCATAATTCCTTTTCCAAAATAACTTATATAAAAAAATCACTTTTCCCACCGCTTATCCAAACATACCCTTAATATTCATTGGAATATATTAATGTTAAATAAAATATAGAAACCTATTATTTATATTTGATTTTGTTATCCAGGACTTATGGGTAACTTCTCTGTTGTTTGGGTCATGAAATATGTTTTAGTAATGAAAAAGCTTCCATAGTAACTTATATATTTTTTAATAAAACAGTTTGGGAGTTATTCCCTAGTCTATTTTATCAATACGCTTTCATCTTTTTTCCTTGAAAAAATTGTTGCTGGCCAAATATCTTTCTCTTCCTGTTAAGTGAGTTTCAATTAATTCACATAAATTAAGGTTTTTTTCTTGATAAGAATTTTTCAACTTCATCTATATTAACAAGGTTTTAAAGAATCCTCTTTTTATTTTTGTTTTGTCCTTTTATTTTATTTCCATTTGTATCAAAAAAAAATAAGGTTTTAAAGAAGATAAAAACATATAAAAATAGTATTGAAGTATTAATTATGAAGATCAAATTAATAAATAGGTATAAATGACCATGAAACTATCTAGCCGCTAGTGTCAAGATTCCTCCCATACTTTACTTGTGTAGGTAGGACAGTATGGTGGCAATTTTTCTAGAGAAGGTAAATCCCGGTTTAGATAGTTTAAATATTTTTCAGCTAAGGCCCTTTTTTTCGACATGTGCCAACCATTCGGATTCAAACCATAAACGTCAAAGTGCTTGTTTGGGAATTCTGTTGGAAAAATGAATTTTACAGATTTTGAGGCATTTTAGGAATTTCGAGATGGTTTTACGGATTTCAAGATGGTTTTTATGAATTTTGAGATGGTTTTTACAGATTTCGAGATGGTTTTATCTCGGCTTACGTGCACCGTTTGGGAAAATGGCTTCCCAAACATGCACAAAGGCATCATATAACAGCATGACGTTGGTTTGAGAATACAGTGGAGAAATATTTTTATGTAAATTGAGGTAAATATATGAAGTAGATTATCTCATTTTACAAAAAAAATTGTTAAACGCGCTTCTGAGAATTCCAAAAACATTGTGCCCTTTTGAGAATGCGGTAAAGAAGTACTTTTACGTAAATCGAGATAAATATGTGGAGAGGATTATCTCGTTTTACAGAAAAACACTGTTGAACGTGCGTTTGACTTTTGAAAACATTGCTTCAAACAATACCTTTATCAAATAAGGACATTATTATATTGTGATTTAGGGTTTATTTAGAAACAAATTCTAGAACCTAGGTTTGGTTTCAAATCCTAGATTTTACCTCAAAACCGAGGTTTTGTTCAAGTAAAAATTGTTTTCCCAAAAGTTATTTTGGTTACAAAACCTCAGTTTGAAACCTAGGTTTTGAAACATATGTTTTCTCTTTCCTACTTTTTCCTCTTTCTTACTTTTTCTTTCTTTTTCTTTCCTACACACTTTTTTGCCTCAGAATCCGTAAAAGCTAATAACTTTACAAACATAAATCATTTTTTAAAATCTAGATTTTACCTCGAAATCTGTAAAAACTATTTTCTAAAATTTACTTTTTAAAATCTAAATTTTATCTCAAAATCTATAAAAATTATTTTTAAAATCACATCCAAACAAACTGTTGGTAGAGTTCAACTTCCCATTAAACAGATGCTTTTGATCGTGGAAGGCTGAAGCTGAATGTGTCGAAAGATTTTGAAAAGCCAAAAATTGAGGGTACCTGATCGTACGGCTGTAGATGATTCCAAAAGGCGGGAACGCCCTGTCACTTCACTTTCACTCGTCGTACCCTCCTGTCTCCGTCCGGGTCGAGAGCAGATAAAATGCTGACAGAAATACACAAGCAGTGAAAGCTTCGCTTTTACCTACTGCTCTTTATTCCTTCGTCACACCGACCCTCTCAACTTGAACGCTTTTCCCACTTCAGCTTCAAGAAAATGATCTTCAAGTCCAAAGTTGTCAATTCTCAAACGTCGTCTCCTGCGTTTGTTTCCAAACCCTTTTCGTTTTCACTCTCTCTCTCTCTGCTTTCCTTTAGACTCATGACCGAGAAAATCTTCAGCTAGGAATCCTTTTTTCCGGGCCTTTTTTAATATTTTCTAAGAATACATTTTTCTTCATCGTTGATCATATGAGCTAAAAAACAACTTTGGTGATTTCGTCTGTCAACGTGGCCTCGCTTGTTTTTTTTCAAATCCTCCCATTTATATTCCTTGCCAACACTCAACCTAAATTAATTAAATACTTTGAAAAGCGAGAAGTTTGTTGCTTTGGTAAAGTTTGATTCCTGATATCCTCTCTGGAGCTCTGGCCGTTGCAATTGCCGGAACTGAGATTTCTGCAGTGAGAGAAACGCCGAGAGAGAGAGAGAGAAAAGGGGGAGCCATGGTAGTGAGGAAAGTGGGGAAGTATGAGATTGGGAGGACGATTGGGGAGGGCACCTATGCCAAAGTGAAGTTCGCGCAGAACACAGAGACCGGGGAGAGCGTCGCCGTGAAAGTTCTTGATCGCAGCACCATCATCAAGCACAAAATGGTGGAACAGGTACGTGGTGTGAACTTTCCAATTTCAGCTACTACTGACAAGTTGTTTCGTCAGATGATTAGATCTCTCTTTGTCTGCATATACTTCTTCAAATCATTCTTCTGGTCGAGGAAATGTATAAACTATGGGCGGAACTAACAATGTTATCTTGTGGAAAGAGCTCTTCATTCCTGATTAATTTACTCCAAGTATTCTAGAAGACGGTTCTCAACTTCTAAAAATTCTCTGAATTCCCGTCAATTTTTAATTATTTTATTATTGTCATTTTCTCAATCTTCTTGGTTGAATCTGTCAGCTGCCTTAGCTTGAGCTTGACTTGCAAGTTTCTTGATGACTTAGGAGAAAGTGCTTCGCCATTAGAGGCTTTAGCACCGTAACTTAATTAGGTGAACAACTAGTTATAATCTATGGACATGGTACTCTGGCGGTAAAATGACTATTACTTGAACTGAAATCAATTATCAGTTATGTGATGTATCCAAGATTCTATCGCAATCCGATAACATATGAAAATTGACTTCTTAATCTCTCATTTTCCGGCCAAAAAAGAGCCTCTCTTGTTTTGGTCATGGTTAACACTTTTACTGCATTGACATTCCAACAACTCGCTTTAAGCCACTTGAAATTTCATGACCAATTCACGATTTAGTTGTGATCGTTATCTGCTCTCAAAGTTATGTGTAACACTCCTATATAATACAGATCAAGAGGGAGATTTCTATTATGAAGCTAGTCAGACATCCATATGTCGTCCATCTCCACGAGGCATGTGATATTTTCTGGACCTCAGACCTGCCTTTCTTTCCCTTTTTTCTTTTTCTTCAAGTTCTTAGAAGGCCTGTTTGGCTATTTTCCTGTCCTTCCTAACGAGTCCAATATATCCTTTTCTCGCGAAATGCTATTTTCAGGTTCTAGCAACCCGTACTAAGATTTATATCATATTGGAGTTCATTACAGGTGGCGAATTATTTGATAAAATAGTAAGTAGCTCAGACAATCCTGTTTTACGTTGCCTTTGGCCCTCTACTCTGATTTTTTTCTGACTTGTTCAAGATATTGGAAGTAATGATTATTGAAATAATATTTATGTCCAGGTACAACATGGGCGTATTAGTGAAGCTGAATCAAGAAAATACTTCCAACAGCTTATTGATGGTGTAGACTTTTGCCACAGCACGGGAGTTTACCATAGAGACTTGAAGGTTTGCATGCATTGGGATCTGGAAGTTTGCCGTTTTTCTTGTTTATGATGGTATTTTAATTGTTTGATGCAAGTCCTTCTGCAGCCTGAAAATCTCTTACTTGATTCACAAGGGAATATAAAGATTTCAGATTTTGGTTTAAGTGCATTACCAGAACAGGTGAGATTGTTACCAAATGGATTTAAATTTGATTTTAACTCGTGCAGACAAAATTATATTGCATGACTTGACACCTGGTAAAAATTCACAGGGGGTTAGTATCCTTCGAACAACTTGTGGTACACCAAACTACGTAGCTCCTGAGGTAAATACAAGGGCGGCAAACTGATGAATTAGATTTGACTTTATGTCTACTGAAGAAGCTAATTCTTTTACTTTGATGTCGTCATCTCCCCTTGGCATTACACTTTTGGCCTCAGGTGCTGAGCCACAAGGGTTACAATGGTGCGATGGCAGATGTTTGGTCCTGTGGGGTTATCCTTTATGTTCTGTTGGCCGGATATCTTCCCTTTGATGAGCTTGATCTTACCACGTTATACAGTAAGGCATGGATTCAAACACTTCCAGTGCAAATATGTCAAAGATTTGTCTCTGGTGATTCAAATTTATACTTCAATCCCAGGAACATAGATCAATTATCAGCAAAAAATGTTATTTGATAAATATTGCTTTTAGGCTTCCTGTCTATTTGTTTACTACTTCGAAACAGTATTGTGTCACACAGAGTCGCCGATTTTGAGTGTGGAATGGGAAATAAAAACTGTCAGTAGCCTCTTGCATTTTTCAAGAATTGCAGGTTGCAATTCTTACAAGTTCCTGCAGTATCATGTGTAAATGTTTGCTTCTTTTAAAGTATGCTGTTGACTTTTTACCTGACTCTTTCAAGCAGATTGATAGAGCGGAGTTTTCTTGCCCAGCCTGGCTTCCCGTGGGAGCAAAAGCTCTAATACATAGAATCTTGGACCCAAATCCTCAGACTGTAAGTATTGGATGAGCATATCAAGTCTTGTAATACATCCTTTACAATCTCATTTCCTTCAGTCTAAGCTCAATTAGCATGGTCAATACTTGAGGAAGCTGCTCCAGGGGTTATTGATCATTAGCATGTTTCACCAAATGCTTCTTAGTCCTTTCCTTGAGTTATGATGCTGCGGATTTAGAACGTGGCCTATTATTCTTGTAGTTACATTTTTCACAATAACTTCTTTCTAGAATGCTCTAGCTTCCAAATAGTGTATTAATGATTATGTTTTAATTACATCTTTATTCCATACATCTTGCTTCTGGTTATCTCTGACAATTCTCCTTCCCATGGCTTCATCTGTGTGTGCCTGTGCTGATGTGCATATATACAGCGCATAACTATTGAACAGATACGAAATGATGAGTGGTTCAAAAAAGGCTACGTTCCTGTTAGTCTACTTGAGTATGAAGAAGTAAACTTGGATGATGTAAATGCAGCTTTTGACGATACTGAGGTTTGTATAATGCGTTAATTATCCAGGCGGCTTTATATCTACCGAATGTGATGCTTTTTTTTTAGAACCTGGACATGCATGCGCTCTTATTTCCTCATACCTGAAAATTGTTATTTTGTCATCAAAGGATCAGACAGCTAATCAACAGAGTGAAAATGAAGACACGGGTCCTTTGACGCTTAATGCGTTCGACTTGATAATCTTGTCTCAAGGCTTAAACCTGGCATCACTATTTGATCGCGGACAGGTATTTAATTTTGGCATTTTCTTCATATTTGCCAATAATTATCTGCACAAATTTTGAAAAAAAAAGTCATATGATATCCTAAGGGAACTCTGCAAGCAGGATTTTAGCTTGTGATATTTAACAAGATGTGTACATGATGAGACGTAAATATAATTGTACCCCTACATACTGTCGTTTTAAGTTGGGGTATGGGTCTTGATATTTTCTTAGATAGGTTGTAACATTGCGCTTAATCTATAACATCCTTACAGGACTCTATGTACTGCCAAACACGCTTTATCACTCAAAAGCCAGCAAAGGTGGTTCTATCAAGTATGGAAGTTGTGGCACAATCAATGGGATTTAAGACTCACATTCGCAACTATAAGGTTAGGATGCTGCAATTTAAATAATACCTCCACTTCTGTTGCTTTGGATTCTTTGATGCGACTTGTTCACTTTTAGTTATCTCCTTTGATAGTCAACGTAAATCAGCGGAATCTGGTCTTACTATTTACTGGATATTAACTCTGGCTAAAGTTTTTTTCATCTAAAATCATGGTATAAATTTTCAGATGAGAGTAGAGGGTATTTCGGCAAACAAGACTTCTTATTTTTCAGTGATACTGGAAGTAAGTTTCTGGGCCTCGATTGAATTTCAACTGCCTTTTCACATTAAAATGACAAGTTAATTCATTTCTTCACATGTCCCCCTTCTTGCTGGTAAAGATTTTTGAAGTTGCTCCCACATTTTTAATGGTGGACATTCGAAAAACTGCTGGAGATGGGGGTGAATACCTCAAGGTCAGTTTCTAAGAAATCCTTTTGTATTTTTTTTAGTTTGGCCCCACTATTTGTGTTTTGGCTTCATGGTTAATGATAGTTGTCCCTCCTCTATTTTGCAGTTTTACAAGACATTTTGTAGCAATCTTGAGGATATAATATGGAACCCGCCTCTTGAAGCAAGCAAATCGAAGATCTCCAAGACTAAAAGCAAGAAACGTTAGTTTCTTCACCTCTAACATTTGCTCGAGTTGATGAACAGAAAGAAGGAAAATCTCTTTGGTGAACATCTTCAAATGATAGAAAAAGAAATTACATATCACGACAAAGAATGTATATGATTTATCGGTATATATGTTTGTGCAGTTGGCTTTTTCTTTTTAACTGTAAAATCAGCTTAATGGTTCTGCACTTCTGCTTCTGCTTCTGCCATTATACAATACGAATATTATATCGAGTTTTCAAATATAAATATTGTTTGATTGATTGATCCTTACTCCATGCCCTCAGAAAATCAATATTTCTTACAAATAGGTAATATAATTGGAGGACAATGATTCAAATATTTACGTTATTTTGAAAACAACCTCTTCATTTCTAAGAGTCAAACCCGGTGAGAGCACCACTTTTTTTAAGATATATTTATAGGATGTATGTTTTATTTCTTTTAACATTATATTGCAATTGTATTTTTAGAATGTTGATAAAATTTATTACTTTATGATAAGATTCAAGATCAAATGTGAGTAAAATAAAGGTGTAGATAATTTAAATTAATATAATTAATTAAATTTGAAGGTGCACTTTTAGTTCTTCATTTTTATGGAAAATTATGAATTAACAAATTTAAATATTGATTTTACTATTAAATGCCGATAAAATATGATTAAATTATAAAATATAAAAATAAAAATATTAAATAATCAATATTTATATATAGTTTAACATTATTTAATTGTAGAATGGTAATTAAATTAATATTTTCTGTTAAGTAACATTGTTAATTCAAAAAAATTAAAGGTGCACTTTTTATGTTTAAAGAACCAAATTTAAAGTTGACGTAAGTCTAAAAGATTAAATGTATACTTTAATTTTCAATAGTGTTAATTATTTTTATGTCACTTTACCCTTTCAATAAAAAAATCCATTATAGCATAAATATTTATATAGATGATATTAGGTCTAATAATTACGTTTAATTACAAATTTAATTATTTAATGGCCTGTGCAATCAATCAATTATTTTAAAATAGGAGAAAAAATTAATAAATTTTAACGGATTAATCATCGTGTGAAATGATCCTTTCGTACCACCTCATCAGAATTGGACATTATTTCATCCATAAATCACAACAAAAGCCCAACATTTGGTCGGACGAGTAAACCAGGAGGATGAAAGCACACGCCACTCCATATGCCATCTTCAATCGCGGTACTTCATAGCCTCTTTCTCGAAACCAATTGTAGGAAACTGTTTGGCGTAGTCCTCTACTTGACGGCGTAGATCAGCAATCTCCGATTGAATTTGAGCATCTGATTGCAATGTTGCCACGTAATCCTTCAACTTTGTTCCTGAACTTACAGAAGTCAATAACGAATGAGCTAACAATAGTATGCATTCAAAAATTGCCAAAAACCTTAGTTTATTTACCATGCACAACTAAACTAAATGAAGGCGAGGTAGATGGAAATGGAACCTTTTGCATAAGTTTTGACCTTTAAGGCCAATTTGACTGCATCATCAAAATATTCAGCTACTTTTACAAAATCTTCTTCAATAAACCCCCCTGGATGTTAGAGCTGGGGTTCCTGGAGCACCGAGGGATGATCACTCATTCAACATGTAATTGAACCACCAGTAACAATGAGAGAAAAAGATGACACAGAGGGGGAGTACCCATACGAATGCCTCCAGGAACCATGGCAGACACATCCCCAGGAACGGTATTTTTATTAGCTGCGATATGAACTGATTCTAGCACCTTCTCAACCCTTGAGCCATCAATGCCCTATCAAACAATACAGCATAAAATTATAAGGTTAAAAAATTCCTCAGATCAATATAATTCCACTCGATTTTTAATTCAGTCCTTGCAATTTAAAATTTTTAATTAACTCCTTACACTTTCAAAATTTTAATCTCCCAGTGGTCCATTAAATTTTGTTCATTTAGCCATCATTGGTCATCTTAGGACACCATGCGGTATTTATATTAACAAGAGTAAAAGTAGATAAAGTAGAAAATGTGTGACATATATGTGACGCAAAGTATGGTTTGTGTGTTGTTAGGCATCAAAATCTGGATATTTATAAACGAAGAATAATAAAATTTGCCTTTTCGTTAAAGTTGTATCTAGCCCAAAAAACAAAAATAATAAAATAGAAAATTCTATTCTCATTCCGTTAAATAAATTTAGTAGTATTAAAACCAGCGGTAGGAAGGTTGTTCTGGACAGATTTTATTGACATGCATTTACAAATTAGTTCTTTATCACGAATCCTTTCAGATGAAAATGTGAGCAAGAAAGTGGGAACCAACCCCCATTTACCTTGTTTTTCAAGTTAACCAACACTAAATGGTTATCCGTTCCCCCAGATACAAGATCATATCCCTTCTCCATCAAACTCTGGAGTTCAACACCAAAGAGTCAACCATAACAGTTAAATGTCAGACCATAGAAATTGGAAGATACAGCTAATGGCTACTGATTCATTGCGACAGCTTTATAAAGCACTGGCAAGCATCATAAAAAAGGTGCTCGCTTTACCTGTGCAAATTTTGAGCAATTGCTAAGAACTTGCTTCTGGTAATCCTTGAATTCTGGTGTCATAGCCTAAATTTAAAGAGAGAAGAATTTAACAGTGAGCCTAGCAATTCAAAAACTGAAAAAAGCTAAACACTACAAGTCGCATCCGTAGCTATCAAAAAATTATGGGACAAAAATGATAGTAATGCTTCTATACAAAATATATGGGAAGACTACAATGATACAAGCGTTTCCTCGGCTAGCAATTAAAAAACCTGCTTTAGTGCAACTGCTAAGGCTGTGATTGTGTGATTATGTGGACCACCTTGAAGTCCAGGAAAAACAGCCTGATTTATCTTGTCCTCGAAGTCATAAAATACCTGAGTAAGAACGTTCAACTAAGAATTTGTTACAGCATGAAACTTTGAAATGATCTAAAGAGATAGAAATTACTCGCAAACATTTCAAACAAATATAGTCTGAGAGGGTTAGCAGCTACTTCAAACAGAGTATCCCTCATATATTCTTTTTAATTCACTTTTTCTTTATTTTGACATTAAATTTAGCTTTTGAGGCTCACTTCTTGTCCTTGCTTGTTTATCTCCTTCACACCTTTCCTGAAGAAGATCATAGCTCCACGTGGTCCACGAAGCGATTTGTGTGTTGTGGTTGTCACAACATCGGCATAATCAAAAGGAGAAGGAATAACACCAGCAGCAACCAATCCACTGATGTGTGCAATATCAGCCAACATAACAGCCTTCTGCTTGTCGCAGACCTATATAAACTCAAGCATAAAAAATACAATACCAGCATCACTTAACCTTTGTTGAGCATTGTTGAGATATATTAGGGATATGATTAGTATTGATATTATTGAGATATATTAGGGATATGATTAATGAGATATATTAGGGATATGATTATGATTATGTTTATCTCTCTAAACGTATAAATACCCTATTAGGGTACATCAATGAGAATGGGAATTTCAGAATATTTTATTTTCTCATCTAACATGGTATTAAAGCCATTGTTGGTACGATGGCTGTGTATGGAGCATCCCAGCGAACGTCTCCAGTCTCTATCTCCGTTCATGTCAGACTCCGTTCTGCGTCCAAAGCGTGTCTCCCTGCTCGTTGCCGTCCTAGGAGAGTCAGGAGGTTCCGATCGGCCCATCCCAAAAGTTTCGTCGCCGTCCGGTGAGCGCATAAGCTTCACGCGCCGCATGCAGTTCCGGCGTTATTTACACGCGCCGGCCTAGGAGAGTCAGGAGGTTCCGATCGGCCCATCCCAAAAGTTTCGTCGCCGTCCGGTGAGCGCATAAGCTTCACGCGCCGCATGCAGTTCCGGCGTTATTTTCACGCGCCGGCGCGTGACGCCGTTTTCCGACGAGTTTTTGACAGCGCTCCTGCTTTCCGGCTTCGTCTCCTCCTTGCCGTCCTTTCTTTGGTGGTTTTGTCCCCTGGTTTGAAGTTTTATCTTTGGGTTCTATCTGTTTGGCACTTTCGGTTTTGTTTTGTCTTTGGCTGATTCCTGGTGAAGTTCTAGCGTTTCTATCTTGTCTTTGACTGGCTCCTGGTGTAGTTCAAGCGGTTTCTCTTTTGTCTTTGGCTGCTCCTGGTGTAGCTCTCCAGCAATTTCTGTTTTTGGTCTTTGGCTGGCTCTTGGTGTAGCTCCAGCGGTTTCTGTTTTGTCTTTGGCTGACTCCTGGTGTAGCTCCAGCTGTTCCTTTTGTTTCCAGTACTTTCATCATTTTGCTTGGTCCCTGGTGTGACCCTTCCTTATGCCAGGAACAGAGATTACTTCCTTGATGATCGGCGTTTGGTTGCTTGTTCTGGTGGTGCATCGTGTTTAGATCATTTATCTTTGATGTGTTTGAAGAGGATTTATCCTCAGTTTAGTCATTTATCATCATTAGATTGGTCTAGAGTCAATAAACGGGCTACATCCCCTTTTGAATTAGTTCATTTTGATGTTTGGGTCTTTATTCTATTGAATCTAAAACGGGTCAACTACATTTGTAACAAATTGGGCTTGATTAATATCTACCCTCCAACTTGAGGGGGAGTTTGAGATATATTAGGGATATGATTAGTATTGATATTATTGAGATATATTAGGGATATGATTAGTGAGATATATTAGGGATATGATTATGATTATGTATATCTCTCTAAATGTATAAATACCCTATTAGGGTACATCAATGAGAATGGGGATTTCAGAATATTTTATTTTCTCATCTAACAAGCATGAAATATCTATAGATATTTTCCTAAAGAGTAAAAGCGCTGCAGTCTGCACTCTGCTACAGATATATATAATTACCTTGCGGATGCGTGCATAGTCATAAAGGCGAGCATAAGCACTAGCACCAGCAACTATTAATTTTGGCCTAAAAAGTGCAGCACTTTTCTCCATCTGAAGGTAGCAAACAGTTCGAATCATTATTGGCAAGAATAAGAGAGCAGTATGCATGAAAATACGAAACCTTTGTTTTAAAAAAAACTCTTCCCCAATTTAATGTAATGACTTGGAATAGAAAGAATGATGGATGCTGTGGACACTGAGCCACTGAGAGGTCAAAATAGCTTGAACCAGGGTCCCAGCTGAACGTGCTTCATCAAGATCCGAGTAAGCATGTATTGGTAATTGGCATGGGGACACATAATGAAGTTCATGACAACATATCGAAACTATTTTCATCTGATAAGCATTAACATTTAAAATTCATTATAAGCAAAAAGTTGAAACAGCAGGCTTATGAATTCAATGCCATAAAGAGAAATTAAACTAGATCAAATATAGAGCCTACAATTAAATGATTGAATATCAAATGACAAAGGACCGCTCAATGGCAATGATTGCAGTGAAGTAACTAAATAGCAGCAGTGTAGAGACAGTTCTATCTTAATTAAATGATAAAATATTCACAGCAAATGATAGCAATGGAACCTGGTTGTAATCAATATAGCCAGTGCTCTCATCCAATCTGTATGGCATTGTTTCAAAGAATATTGATACAGCTGATATCTTCTTGGTGTCAGTCTGCATGGGAGAAATAAATCATTAGGTATATATAAGTGTAATACATTGCTCAAAATCTCAAATAATTTCAAAACACAAACATCAGAAGCAGAAGAAAAACAGGAATCTAGACATCAACACAAGCACATACAAACACAGGCATTCTTCTATCAAAGCTTTATGCATGCCACTTTACTGTCAGAAAGTTGCACTGTGCTCTGGAGAACAGGCAATACCAAACGTCGTAGTTTAGCATTCAGATAATTAGTGAGGAAAATTTTAGTAAGGCTCAGATTGAATGGTGAAATGATGTGGCATCAATGATTTTAGGCAGTAAAGAAAAAATTCAGAACGTTGCTTCCTGCTTGAGATGATTCCATATACCAAATATGAGCACATGATTTTCTTTTTCCAACTTTGCTTGTAAAAAATCTACACTGTTCATTCAGAACGTGTTGCTAAGTTGCTCATGAATTGGAGCGATAAACAACTGATAACGAAAATCAGTATCGTTACCTGATAGCCATGAGACAGATGTCCGCCATGGGGAAGATCAAGAGCCATGATTCTCTCGTGAGGTTTTAATAATGCCGTGTAAACTTGGAAATTAGCAGGGGATCCAGACAATGACTGCACATTGACTGTTAACGAAGCACATAAGACCTCCCGAAAACATAAGATTAAACTAGTAATGTAAAGCACATGAAATTTGTCTGCAGAGTCGGAAATTTTTTGAGAAAATCCCATAAATTACAAATTTCACATGGACTCTCAAATGATACCGGACACAAATACCAAAATGCAAAATTAGTAAAGGTCAAAACTACAGTCAGCAGGTGGAATTTGAAAACCTAAAGGCATGAACATTCTTTGCAGGCAAGTAGTTAAAATAAATAATAATCACACGACCCTGAATAGAATCCTAGTGATAAATCTATCAATGGGTCCTATTTCTTTGGGATAACGCCTTGTCACATAGAATAGCACTCTGCTCAATAGCAAGAACCCAAACTGCAACCTAAATGTGCATGGACAAATGTACCTCCCCATTTTGCGATCTAGCCCAAAAGCTTCTAATGCACGCTTCTGACACAAGGTTTCTGCCATGTCAATGTACCTGCATGAATGTTTCAAAAGCCAATATACCAATCTATGAATTTCTTATAATTATAGCATGTTTTGGAATTGAAAGATCATCGATAAGCAGAAGCACGTACTCATTTCCTCCATAGTATCTGGCACCGGGATACCCTTCGCTATATTTATTAGTCATGACCGATCCAACAGCTTGCATTACCGACAGTGACGTGAAGTTTTCTGAAGGAATGAGTTCGAATCCCTATATACTCATAAAACCACAAACAACCATAAATTCAAAGGAACTAAGCTTTCCAATTCGATAGTGCAAGAAAATATAGTTTTTCGTTTGATTGTTTCATATAGCTTTGACTCAAAAATTACAAAACCATTGTAAACCCGAACTCCGATCACTCTGATCCATCATCACTCGGTTATATTGCATGGATAGAAAAGGGAGAAAGGTACGTTTTACATGCCTTCCATTGACGAGCTTTTTCGAGTTCAATTATGTCTGTGACTTCCGGATCCACAACTTCAATAGGATCGTTGAGCTGCTTTATCCACTGCGATATGTTCCCTTGGTTACCAAAGATCAAGATGAAATAAACATAAAAATAAATCATTCCCGGCTGCGGGAACACACGAAATGAGACGAGCGGCTTACAGCTGCACGAGCATTTTCTTTTTCTTGTGCTGCCGCATTTTGGAAAGAAGACTGTAACAAAGCAATACATATGAGATTATTGGAATATGGAATAGAGGCAGAGGGAACGAATTCAGTGATGGAGATGATAGCAAGTGGGGAGTAGATCTAAAGGGATTGAAAATTACACGTCACCATGTAATAAACAGAACCGCTATTAGTAAAAACTTCACTTGGTTTCTTGATGGTGGAAGATAGTCTGCGAAGAGCCATGGCCATTCCTTCTTCCCCTCACTACCCCAATACCCCTGTGTTGGCTTCAAAAAGCGTATATTGCTTAGGGTGGTCACCGTCGTGGGGGTTGGTGGTGATCCTGGTTTGTGCGATGTGGAGTCCTGCAAATAGGAAAGCGGAGGAAGCACCATCAACACCTAACTCGCGGTCTCACATTAACGACGCCGTATTGCTCCCGGTCGCCGGTTAATCTTGGATGTGCTTGTTTATTATCGTTTGTCTTTAACTAATATTAATAAATATATATTACAAATAAGCAATAAATTATCCTTTCTCCCAGTGGTGATTTTAATTTAACACAAGATGTTCTGTGTTGTGAGTGGAAAATATAGGAGCATTCATGATGGGAGAGGACTCTATATTCTACAACACTCCTTTTTGGATACCATCATTGATTCATCTCTGCATTACCCCGCGTAACTTGAGGTATTTGTTTTTAGAGCTATTGCTTGTTATTTTTCTCGCGGCAATTTCTGTCCCCAGGATTGAAAGTCGTCACTGAAACTTTAGCAGGCATGTTAACAATCAAAGATACGGCGAAAACAATACTTCATCGGCGTGTGGATGTTTAGACTACAACATTCATACAAATACTCGTAAACAGAACAACACATTGCGATTGATTTATGAATCAATTACTGATTCGAAATGGCTAATAAAATGTAATTACAAATGGTTTAGACCAATTCTGGCGAGTTGATAATTCTTTCCAGGGCATAACACCAGCAAGTCCTCTGCTTGTTAAGCTCATTGAAGTCATTCAAAAAGACTCCATCTCATCAGCAAAATCAAGAGCTTACGAAGACTGAAGAAACAGAAACAGCAAAAAAAAAAAACAAAGAAGAAGAAGAAGAAGGAGCAATTAACTATCCAACTCTGTTTTGTCCGATGGCCTTTGGAATTATTTAGACTGATTGTGCAGTATACAGCTGTTGGAATTTTGGTCCACGATCTTGCATCAACTGTAAGGGCAGAGTGAGTGGCACGAGATAGAACGCCAGGCAATTCAAACATTCAAAAACCCAAATTTTAATTCGAACAATAATTGTTGTTCCACAACTCAGATTTGTTTTTGCAGAACGAAAAATATAATACATATCTTGAGTCTAAATAAATCATTCAGAACAGGGGTTTCGTATACATGCATATATATGCATTATGTGGCTGTGTGAAATGACGACTATATATAGCTCGCCTTCAACTTCGATCGGCTCTATCAGAATAATTACTTGTAACCAGACGATTATTGGTTGAAGAGGCGGCGTATCTAGCAGAGAACCCACGACGTGTTGTTCCTTCGTCGTCGTCGACGCAACCCTCGTCGAAGTTCTGAGCATAGCTTAAAGGGTCGTACTTGAACCCACCAGCTGGTCTGTAGCTTTGTCGTTTTGACCATCGAAGCTTCAATCTGAGACAACCCCAGCATGAAAATTAAACAATGGTAATCAAGAGTTGGTTCTCTGACATCTATATAGGAGGAAACATGGTTTCAAAGAATCCAAGGGAAGAAATCAGAAGGCGTGGAAGAATGAGTTTAGCTTGATGACATAGGGAGAAAATAATTCCCATCAGACATTCTTTTCATTGGTGGCATAAACTGTTTAAAGGCACGCCTCTTTGATTGGCAATAGAGCGATTCACGTGTGATGATTAATTACCATCCAACTAGACACTTGCAGAACAAAATGTGATATTTCTGGTGTTAATTTGAATTAAAGCCAGCCACTATTGACGACGGGGAATGATTGTTGGGATTGTATCTTTCAAAATCATTTTGTTGTGTAATGAGTAATTATAGTTGGTGGATTTGAAAATAAATGTCAGTTGGAGAAGAAAGAAAGGAAGAAAGAGACCCTGTTTGGCTGTTTGCTTGATGATGATATAGTGCAGTGGGCCAAAGCTCTTGGAGCCTTCAAAAAGGAATATACTCAAGGACCAAGGAGTCATCATGTTTTATTACACTGATCACTGATTTAATATTTATTTATAAATTTTCAGTTACACATACATACAAGTCACTACTTTAGAATTTTTATATAAATACACAATTTTATTCTTCATGAGTTTTGCAGAGACAAAGGCATGACTAAAATCTATGACCGCGAAAGACATTGCATGCGTTATCCAAATTCTCACACGAGTACTGCTCTGCGTTATCCAAATTGCATTGGTTTGTTTACAGTTGACTAAATTACATACGATATCTCTCTTTCAATTATATACATTAGCTTGACATTTTTTTTCCCAATCAAATTAAACATTATCAGAGAAAATTTAAAATATTTTAAATATGTATACGCTGCAAATGAAAAATCGGCTTCTGTCATTTTCCCATTCAAATTAAATATTTCGTTAGCAGCTTGATATAAAAAATGCTTTTCTTTGATATGACAGGTTATAATTTAAACTAATTCCCAGGATTCTTCTTTTT
>JANTPZ010035247.1:0-12315 GCA_025593235.1 Vachellia pachyceras
TGGGATATCTTTGCTATTTATCTTAATCCACTGAATTGACTCTTTATTTTCAACAGAAACAATCATCAATATGTCAGTTTGAAGTAATTCCCTCTTGAATCTCATGGTTAGATCTCCATTAGAATTAGATCGAATGCATTCATCAGTAAATACAAGAAGTCCATACCCTTCGTCAATCCACTTCAGTCTTTTCGCCTGCTACGGGGAAAAAGGTCAGTTAGTGGTCTTGATCCAACATAATAAAATTAATCCAACTATTTCTATAAATTCTTTTTTCATAAACATACATGTGCTGCAAAATTATCCGTGAGGGAAATAAGATAGTGTATTTCATTCATTAAGAACTGAAATGCATTCTAGCTGAAGGCAGGATCATCAGTTATTTCTTTCTTTCTTTCTTTTTCCCAATTCAAATGCTTCTCGGTTGTAGATATGAACTTACTTGTCAGGAAATTATTGATCAATATGCACGCTCGTATTGGAACAGCAGTAATGCTTTTGGCTATTTAAACACCAGTTTCAGTCCATTTCACGTCCACAAAAATCTCAAAAAGATTTTAGCAACAGTGAATTTGCCACACATAAGCAAACAGATATCATGCATTCGGCTGAACGAAAGCAACAAAAGAAGACGAATAAGAGTAAAAGAATTTCAGGAGGCTACTTAACAGTGTGAAACATGACTTCTTTCCAGGATGCAGAATTCAGAGGATTCACAGCTCCTTCACCAACCAGAGCAACCATCTTCGCCTGAGGTTTAGGCGAAGGCTCAGCCGTCACCGCCTGATTCGCCGGTGAAACCGCCAGGAAGGCCGGAGACAGACGAGGATGGGCGTATCCAACGGGTGTATGCGGATAAACAGAAAATGATCGAGAAGATTGCTCCATGGGTAGAAGGAAGAGGGAAAGAGATCAAGGAGAAGCGAGAAATTGGGTTCTGATGGAAAACCAAGCCATGAAAAGGCGCGAGAAGTTGTGGAACTTCCAGAGACATGGATATAATGCCTTCTTCAACGGTTAGATGATTGGTGGGAGAGCCTTTTATACACTTCCCCTTGCTCACAGTCAGAAATGTAGCAGCTCTTTCGCTTCCCCGAGTTTCCTCATCTCTCCTTTTTTTTCTTGTAACCAAAAAGTTAAGGTCAGTTGAATTGTGATGAGGATAGGCTTTTAAGGTTAAAGGTTAATACAAACAATTCTCTAAATATTTGTGTGCATGTTATCTACTCATTTTTCTATATCAATTAATCTTTCAAAGTTTGTATTCTGACTTATTATTTATTAGAATATATTATTTCTTTGATCTTTTTAGAGAGAAATATATTTTAATAATTAAATTGTACATTTGATTCTATTTTCATTTGACAAGAATTGTAGTAGAAACTTATTTCGCCTCATAACTTGAAAAAATGAAAAAAGTAATTTCAAAAAACAACATTCCAAGGCTATCGCCATTAAAATCTCCAACTCACGCTACAACTTCATGCAAGTTTGGAAAAGAGATTATAACAATACACTGATAGCAGTTAGTGCATTAACCTAGCACTTTCCCCTTTGATATCTCTGCTTACAAACATATATGAACAATGGTAAAAAAAATCCATAAAATATTCAATAATAGGATTGATACAATACCTGCAGCACATGAATTTTGATTCATCAAAAATAGGATTGCAGAAAAAGGTAAATACCACAGGACATGAATTGTTCTTAGATATGTTATAATTCAGGGACTCTTTTTTTTTTTTTTTTTTTGTCCAACAGGGACTTGGTTTAGATGTGGAAGGGATGAAGCCAAAGGAGATTTGTATACCTAACGAAACCGTTTGAATTCACTCATGAGACTTGAACCACACCAAAAAATCCAAAGTACACTCTATCTGAGTGTGGCGCAAATCGGTGATCTATACATCATAAAAGTGACTGAAATGCTCAATTTTTCAAGCTTCTTTCTACCTCATTGAATTGAAACCACCAAAATTCAACAGAGTGAATTCATATGATTGAGATTAAGAACAGAGGACGATGATCTGATGATCTCTATTTCCTGTGAGAATATTGAGCTTCAAATTCCCTCTGAAACTGTTCTCTGGATGTTCCTTTCGCCGTTAAAACGACATCATCAAGAAATCCTCTCTGTGGAAACTCATCAGGCACTAGAGCTCGATATATCTCAAACTGTTGTGCAGCTTCCTCCTTTTTATCCAGCAGACTGTATATAATGCCCTGCCACAATTTTTCATCTACTTCATCAATAAACTCTTGTCGCCTTAAAACTCGATAACCAGAAGAGGTAGACATTCCCCAGTTGCTAACATAATGTCATTCTACTGAAGTGTTTGTTATAAGAACCAAATTCAAACCGCAAGACTGAGTTATTAGGTGCAGGAATAGGATAGATTTCATGTTTAACACAACTCAATGCAAGAGCCCTTAAGACATGAAGCATTAAAAGACACAACTCCACTCCCACTTCATGCAGAGATCCAATATAATTATGAAAATTAGGCAAGAATCATCAGCCTTGACCGTCAAGTCATGAAAGCTTATCCATTATGCTGAGGACTGACCTGCCCAAGATCCTAAGCTATTAGATGTTAGCGAGGAGTAATGTTTTCTTTCATGGATCCAAATGGTTTAACAAATGTATCAAAAGTTAGAAGGGGCACTTCTAAACACTGGGATAAGAAAACGCATCTTTAACATTCAATGCCTAATTAGCTGACAGATTTCAGACGCATACAAAAGCAAACAAATAAAAAAAATAAAAACATCAAAGAACTGTTAAAGCCCCAAGGATCATTCTTATCCAAGAAGCATGTCAACTGCAATTCACAATAAGTCGGATAGATATTACTTTCTGGCCATATAAAATTAAAAACTCAGAACGGTGAATTAATCCTATGAAACTCAAGCCTTCACCTAGATCTTTTTCTAGCTTTGAAAGACATTTTACTACTCATAGTTTGAACTACTAAACCCAGGAGGTGAATGAAACTATATACTACCAGATGAATAAATAATCAGCCAGTGATTAGCAACTGCCAACACAGCCTAATTAGGCAAATGGATAACATGTTTAAACTGGTTTCAGTTTGAACACGAGATAAGGAGTTGAAAATCTGAGGCATGACATTCTTATCCTCTCACGGGCTTTGCATGTGGACTAGAAAAGAATTCGATAGCTGCTAACCAGTAAACCAGACATAAAGATGAATTACATGAACACAATTGTTTTTAGTCTAGTTTAATATTTTCTGTATATTCTCTTGCATAATCCATACAAATTCCTTTGACATTTGAACCAGATCAATTGACAACAACAGAAAAACAACCCGCATGCCGAGACAAACTCACCTGGCAAAGATAAGGCCTGAAGTCCCGGGGATCTTCATCAACCAATTCTTGAAACATCTTTAACCCCTCCTCCAAATCCCTCTGCAAAGCATACAAATAGTATTTTTATTAAACCATTGCTCCAAAAGATTTAGTTAAAGTTTGTGCATGATTGTAATATGGTACCAAGAGAAGATATTTATTGCCAGATGTTGAACATAAAGAAAACAGACCCACCGCCAGCTCAGGGCTTGAAAAGGCAAGTAACTGCTATAAATAAAAGTTCACCTTCGCAACATGCATTTGTGCTATTAAGATTCTTATATTTCTCTCTTCAGTAACTCTTTTTTCTCGGCATGCTAATTTTAAAGCCTCATTCAGCATTTCAAAGACAGCCGGACCTTCATGTTTTTTGTGCATCACGATAGCCAGACCCTGCGAAACATAACAAGGACCACCACTTGTCTTAAACATAACAAGAAAGCATAACAGACCAACTGAGAAGCATGTTGTAATCTAGTACGAGGAAATGCAATAAGCCCTTAAAAATGCGAATGTTAAAAATGCCATCCAAGAAACATCTGACCATCCATTTTCAAAATATCTAATCACTGAACCGCAAGTTCTGCATGAACTGATGGCCTTTGTGCTATATTGGTTGAAGATCAGTCATCTACAAGGTGGGGAAAGACTCAGGAGATCTTCTCATAATAATAAGTAAGAGGAATACAATCATCCTTTGAAATCTTTAATTTCACCAAGTATGCTGGCCAGTAATGTGATAGCAGCCAACAATCTAACTATAATCTAAAAATCGAGATATGACTACATTTCCAAAAGCTTGTCAATTCCAATATGTTCAAAGATATCTATCAGTGTCAGCATATAAATGACTGGCCACAACTAAAACGAAATCTTTTCAATGATATTCAAAAGAAGGTGATAAATCTTACATGTAGAGCTCTGATCAAGAGAGGCCTCTGCTCCAAGATTTCCTTGAACAACCTTTTAGCTGTGCTCAAGTGCCCCATTGTCTCATAACAAAGTGCCAGCAAAAGCCGCCACTCAGCCTCGTTTGGCTCCGCATCAATCAAACTCTCCACGTACTTCACAGCCTCCTTCGACTTCCCTGTCCTTATTTTCTTAAACAAAATCACCTTCAGAGCCTCAATATTTTGCGGGTCCTTCTCCAGAATCTTCTCGTACATTCCCTCGTCGTCACTTTTCTCTTTCAAGGCGTCACTACCGTCTTGCAAAGCCGCGCCTGAAGCGACAGAGGGTAGTGCTAAAGCTACTCTTCTGTTAAAGCACACGATTAAGATAAACGACCCAACAAGAAAAAGCACAATCTTATCCGACAAAAGTTTGAATAGGCTTGTTCTAATAAAGCGAGGAAAAGTAGTAGAAGAGCTAGTTGAAGAGGGTGTACGAGGATTGTAGCAACAATTCAACTCTGCGCAAAGGGGAGAGGATTTGAAGGATTTGCGAGATACGAGAGGTTGAATTGAAGTAAGTGCGGCTTTGGTGGGGCTATGAATCAATCGCTGTCCGAATGAATATGGAAGACAATTGGCATTGAAGAGGGATTTAGAATCGAGAAGTTCTGCTTTGAAGAGAGAGGAAGTGGCGATTGAGTACATGATGCAAACCAAGGACACAGCAAGAAAATTAACTGCGTGAAACTGAGAAAAGCTGGGCTCAGGGTTTAAGAAAATTATAAAAATTAAGAGCGTGCAACTACAATACCCTATATCTTCAGCAGCTCCATTTTGTTGCTATTTACATAAAGTACTTCCTCAATGCATATAGGATTATCTCAGCATCATCACGGTTAAACTTCAAAAGCCACCATTCACCATTCTACAGGTCGAGCAGGCCGACGGTGAAGAGAGATCAAAAGAACTTGTCCTTCGGAGTTGGGTCAGAAACTCACCACACCAGCAATTTGATACTCACTCTCTTTTCGATAGAAACCCAAATACCATTAATAAAATTATACAAACATCACAAAGATTTAAAAGGTATTTTTTTTAATACTCTTTTGAGTTTGTAAGTTAATTTTATGTAGTATTATTAAAAAATATTTAGCAGCATGCCACCATTATATTTTATAAGAAAAATTAAGGGAAATTTAGTCAAGATCCCAAATAAGTAACTTATTTACAAAAAGGTCCCATGAATGAAAATATTTATTCTGAAGTCCCAAGGTATGACCCCATGTTGTCAACATCAATGTATGGTGTTGTCAACACCATCGAATGGTGTTGTCATTATCAGCACATGGTGTTATTATTATCGCATATAATGTGTTATTATTATCGCACATAATGTTGTCAACACCAACGTGTGTTGTTTTCGTTATAAGGACCTCATGTTGTCAACACCAGCGCTTGGGACCTCAAAATAAATTTCCAAAAATTAATTCATCACCACCTATAATTTTTTTTTATTTTTAACAAAAACTTTCTCTTTATAGGATTTTTGAAATTATCGGTCGGAAACAATAGTCCTTCTCCTTAAAAACCTGAGTCACCTAAAATGAGTTGGTTAAAATTTATTAAGTTAAAAGTATTTATTTGTCATTGTATTATACATCCATTTGTAAGTTTAATAAATATAAATATTTTAAGCATATTTACCTTGAATGGCAGTAAAATTACTTTAGAAAGTTAATCCAAATACTCAGTGTTTCAATGACGAACCGACCCCTTCTTCTGGACAATTGAACAGCAACTTTTTTTTTTTAATGATGATAACTTAACAGCAATTGAACAGCAACTGGAAACAAGAAGATTTACTCAATGCCGAATGAAATGGGAAGCTCGCCCTAGTCATGGAACGAAGGACTTAATGAAGCTTTATACAGAATACATGGGCCTGAGTCCAATCCCCGCAAGGTAGGGAACCAAAAAATGCCATAAAGCTGAAGGGGAAAATTTCAAGGTTGATAACTTCAATTTCCAGTATTAACACCGGGAAGTTGAAATATTAAAGACACAGCGATGTCAAATAACTCTTCAACTGCCATTTAAGTGTTGCACTCCCAAATTGGTGTCTACTTATTGAAGAAACGCGAAAGCATTCATCATTTATCCAAGTTATGTAAACGGCTTGAAGAAAGACAGGCCTCAGAGGAAGTTCCTGATGTCCAAGTTTTTGGCTTCCACGGGTTCCTCATCCTTGAATTCCTCCCTGGAATGGCAACACAGCAAGTTAAATATCAGTCTAGGATGGTAAAACAAGAATCATATTGCCAGTCCCTCCAACAACTCAGTTGGTCACTGTCATATTTCAAATGTTCCCAATTCCTAAATCATTGAACAGACTAAGCCCAGCAAAGGGCTCATTCTATTATGCCACCTCCAAACATAAAGAGTAAGCAGAAAATAAGATCACACATGTGATCGAAGCCCCAAAACAACAAGGGAATGAATGAATAACTTGAGAAATTTGCCATAAGCATTAGCATGAGTGCTACCTCTTCTTTTGAGTCTCCATTGCCTCTACAGCATCTTTCTTCAGCTCCTCAAGTTGTGCTTTAGCAACTTTGAGTTCTAGCTCCTCCTCGTGCTTTGGCAGATCTTCCTTCCGTATGCCAATCCTATGATCCGCATCACCCATATTTGGGGTTAGGGGGAAAACAGAAGAAGGTAAGGAAAGTAGTGAAAGCATGCACTCAACCATAACTAGTTAAATAGTATTTAAACTAACTTTAAGAATCAGCGAATCAAAAATCCACACTAAATGGCTGACAATACACCAAAATTAAACTTCAATAAACAGGGTGATAAATTTTCAGAAGTTAGATTAAGTAGATAGCAATCTTCCTTCACATCAAAGAATCTAGATGTCGCTTTAATCACTAGGCCCAAGTATCGAAATAAAGGCATAGGGATCTTGCTCACTTTTTATTAATCTTCTCAAACTCCGCCATGAGAAGACCCATTCCTTTCTTATCATCCCTCATCAGAGGTTTCTTCAGTTCCTTTTCAACTTTGTCCAATGCTTCCATCATCATGGCCTCTGCACCAATATCATCTGTAACACCGCTCCTGCAAAAGAATATTAACATGAAATATACATATAAACTCATGTGTACCCGAAGTTAAATGTAGATATCGATTCCAGAAAATAGCCCAATTTTACAGAGCGACTGTAAGTTTCAGGAGTAAAATAAACATTGGAATTAAGCAAGTTTTAGAAACAGAAGTTAGAAAGAAAAAGAATGCAGCATTTGCCAATTCGAAAGCACGCGAGCGTTAGAGAATGGAAATGGTTGAAGAATAGACTGACACATACTTAATTCTTATTTCCTTCAAAGTCAAAAGATAAGTCCGAGCATCAGGAATATCTTGTGTTTCTGTTTGAATTGTGTGTCTGATACGCTGACCTTCAGTAAACAAGTTTAACCTGCACAATGAACAAGAGATTATAACCACGCAATAACTACAACATAAAAGAAAAGGACGACAAATTTTACAAGATCGCTGGAAGAGGTTTGAAGACAAGATTCAAACAAAACCATTAAGGTAGAGCAGAAGCTCACTTCTCTCTAATTGTCTTCATGATCTTTGCATAATGAGAAACTGCAGCTGGGTCATCTGGATCGATAGTGATCTTCTCTTTCCTTAATATTCCAATTGCTGCCTCAAATTTTGTCTTCACCTCCGAGAAGGCATTCTTCAACATCTCTTTTACATTCAGATTCAATTAGAAGTACAATATCAGAAAACGACATCCCGAAAAATTTCATTAATATTAAAGCTCAGACTACATTACATTTTTCATCTAAAGCGAACTCAAATTGCACCTATACACAATTGAAGCAAAACTAAAACTATTGGATCAAATAAAGGGGCAGAAAGTATGATTGCAGTCAGATTACAATTCAACAAGCTTTATTATTTGTGCTACTCAAAATAGAGTCAGTTAAGAGATCCATACTAGCACCAGCATATGCTTTGGTGCCGACAACAAGATTTACTTACTGGGCATGACCTCAAATTTATAAAGAATGGTAAAGAAGACAAGTTTACTCAAGATTACTCACGATCGCCCTTTAAGACAGGAGGACTGGATTCTTTGGCAAAGTGACGGACTGAAATGGCATGCTCCTTTTGGACAAGTATTTGACTGGCATAAACCTATTAGACGAGAAGAAAAACAGACACGTTACAAGGGGAAACAATTCAGCAGCGAGTTTACCATAATTATTGTCATGCCAAAATAAATGAACAGAAAGTGCACATAGGAAAACCCATCCCTTTAGAATTCATAAGAAACCAACCAGTGTGTCAAGTGTCAAGTGTCAATTGTCAAATGGAAGAAAATTGTATTTTCCCCATAATGAGTCATAAGAGATATTAAGTTTAACACGTACCCTAGTCACACAAATTTCTTTCATTCGCACATATTCTATTCAAAAAGATTGGAAATTACAAAACCACATAACTTTTTGAGGTTTGAGGGATTGACTAAATGTACTTCAAGTGATGACGATGATCAGGAATCAAAACGTCACTCTTATATATTTCTTCCACCTCCACCCAAGTCCGCCATGTAAATGTCACAATCAACACAAATTGGCCAACGCCCTCCCAGAATAAAGGCCTTGCAATGTCGAAAAGAAATCATTCTCAACCATCCCAAAAGCTAGTCAATACCTAGAGACAACTCTCGCTTTTACCATTTTTATGCAGTGATCTAATAGAGCTTCACATGCTCTTAGACTGCCACTAACAACTTTTTCCAGAACCCCATAGCTATGCAGATCCCGACAACCAATCAATCAGGATCAGATGTCGATTAAACATAAAATGCAGAATATTGTACGGATCATTTAATGAGAAGAACTCACTTTCTGGCAGCAATTCTTTTGTTTATTACTCGCCGAGGATGAACCGAAAATGTAACGCGAAATTAAGATCGAAAGTGGTTCGACAAGAAATAGGATGAACGCTCACCAGTTTGGATTTGTTAACGAGACGAGAAGCTAGAGCCATGGTCAAAGCTCAGTGTTTCTTCGGCTTCTGTTGGCTTTAGGGCTTCTTGCAATCAGGTTTGAGAAGACAAGCCTCTTAACCTGCGATGAAACGCTTGCTAGTTTACCACATGGAACAGCGTTTTCCTTACGAGTAGCTCCACGTTAGATTTGAACCGTTCGATCTGAAATTTAAAGTTCCTTAAAGTCTACGGCTGTAATATTCAAGAAACTTTTCTCTACTCCTTTTTAGCTTGGGTGTTTAAAAGTGTTTTTCATAAAATGAGTTAATTTTATTTACATATTTTATATTTACTTTAATTTACATAACAATACTTCATTTTCCCCCTGCATGGCATATTCTTTGTTAAATTCAGTGAAATGGTAAAATTTTAATTAAGGACTAGCCAAGCCTAGATGCTCTATTAGGGTTTTTTTAAATATTGTTAAAAAACTATAATATCCCAATGATATTTTAATTAAATATTCCCATATATTTTTAACCCTAACCGTATAATCCACTGGTCATTGAATCATTAGGATTTCAACTTTTAATCGGCTTCTAATAGTAATTATAATAGGTTTTGACAATTTCTCTTGAATCTTTCACCAAGATGTACATGAGATTATTGAAAGAAAACAATTGTTCACATATGTAGATTCTCTTAAAAAACCTTTTTTTTTTAGATTTACTCAGAAACAAGCCAATCAATCCAAAGATCATGATCATAGTGCTATTCTTTATATAATTATAACTTCATGACCTTGTTCTGTGGAGTAATAATCTTAGTGTTGTTCTTCATCTCATACTTGTCTAATATTCCAGTGGTTTGACATTCATCATATTATACTTCACATATTTTATTATTTTTCGTGTAATTTTTTATTCTTTTGATTAGACTCATTTGTCACAATAAGAATTGAATTTTTTTTCATTCATGAATAATATGATTATAAATATTTTTTCTATTTAGAGAATCCAAAACGAATTAAACTTAAAAGGCATTTAAAATTTGAACCAACATTGAAAATCTGAGAGATCCCAAGGATGAGGATTGAAGTAGATGAGAGCATACGAATGGGAATTAACAAATTAGAGTGGAGTTCAGAAAAAGAATATAGCAAGCGAGAAAATGGGTCAGATTTTAAAAATAAAAATGAGAAAACAACATATAGGTAAAATCACTCAATTCAAAAAAAATCCTTAATAAAGCCTTTAGCTTGATTAGGGATTAGGTAAAAGTGTAAGCCTTAAATAATATTTTGGTATTTCCGCTAGATTTCATAAGGATTTTTCCAAAAAAATAAACTAGTTGTTCCTATATATTATACAATGCTTCTTATAATTCACCAAACTGTATGTTGTTATCGTCAGATGCAAACAAAGCATTTAATTGCTAGTTTGCCGCAGCCCCTAGAAAATTTTAAGTTGGAGACTTCTAATAAAATAAATGTTTGTAATTGAAAATAGCTTGCATACAGTGCAAAAAGGGTACACACTTGCTGTTGTTAAAATTAAAACTCTTGAACAATATTCAGGCTGACAAATTTTGTATTAGAAAAATTCTTAACAATTTTTTCTTTAAAACAGGACGACGCGAGATGCAAAACTCATGAAAAAAATAAAAATAATATTTAATGCAATATCATAATCGAACAGTTTTGGTAGGGTGCATGAAGCCTGAGAAGATTAAGCCATTATTACGTTTGCCCGTATCAAATTTTCTCAGGCGAACTCATTATTTTAAGAGTTTTCTTTCAAAACTACGAAGATCCGTAACTTCGGAGAATGCATGTCCAATAAAATGGACTTGATTAAACCCCCATTTCAGAGAAAATCCAAACGATGATGGCTAACGTAAAAACACTTTTACACAAATTTCTCTTGCATATTTACTTTGAATTGCCTAAAAATACTTTAAAAAGCTAATCTAAATACTTCATGTTTGATGACGAACCAGCCCTTTCTTCTAGGCAATTAAACAGCATTTTGAAACAAGAAGATTTACTCAATGCCGAATGAAATGGAAGCTCGCCCTAGTCATGGAACGAAGGACTTAATGAAGCTTTATACAGAGTACATGGGCTTGAGTCCAATCCCCACAAGGTAGGGACCAAAAAAATGCCATAAAACTGAAGGGAAAAATTTCAAGGTTGTTAACTCCAATTTCCAGTATTAACACCGGGAAGTTGAAATATTAAAGATACAGAGATGTTAAAAAACTCTTCAACTGCCATTTAAGTGTTGCACTCCCAAATTGGTGTCTACTTATTGAAGAAACGCGAAAGCATTCAGCATTTATCCAAGTTATGTAAGCGGCTTGAAGAAAGACAGGCCTCAGAGGAAGTTTCTGATGTCCAAGTTTTTGGCTTCCACCTGTTCCTCATCCTTGAATTCCTCCCTGGAATGGCAACACAGCAAGTTAAATGAGTCTAGGATGGTAAAACAAGAATCATATTGCGAGTTCCTCCAACAACTCAAGTGGTCACTGTCATATTTCTACTGTTCCAAATTCCTAAATCATTGAACCAACTAAGCCCAGCAAAGGACTCATTCTATTATGCAAACTCCAAACATAAAGAGTAGGCAGAAAATAAGATCATACATGTGATCGAAGCCCCAAAACAAAAAGGGAGTGAGTGAATAAATGAATAACTTGAGAAATTTTTCATAAGCATTAGCATAAGTGCTACCTCTTCTTTTGAGTCTCCATTGCCTCTACAGCATCTTTCTTCAGCTCCTCAAGTTGTGCTTTAGCAACTTTGAGTTCTAGCTCCTCCTCGTGCTTTGGCAGATCTTCCTTCCGTATGCCAATCCTATGATCCGCATCACCCATATTTGGGGTTAGGGGGAAAACAGAAGAAGGTAAGGAAAGTAGTGAAAGCATGCACTCAACCATAACTAGTTAAATAGTATTTAAACTAACTTTAAGAATCAGCGAATCAAAAATCCACACTAAATGGCTGACAATACACCAAAATTAAACTTCAATAAACAG
>JANTPZ010035275.1:0-12176 GCA_025593235.1 Vachellia pachyceras
AAAGAAGGTTTATTTTTCCGTTTTTGGCCCAACTGAGAATTAAGAAGGGTTTACAATTACAAGTACAAGGAGCGAGAAGCAGCTTTTTCGGTGGCGAGAGGCCGAGCAGGCAAGGAAGCTGTTGATCCCTTCTTGTCCAGCGACGTTGTGAATGTGCAGCTCACTCTCACGACGTCGTTTTACAGTCAAACAGTGATTTTACTTCGGGTCTGGTGCAGTCAAATTATAAAATTAATACCACTTCTCACGTAATTAATAAAAAAGTTATATAAAAGATTAATTTTGATCATAAATATAAAATATAAATTTATTTTGTATTTTCAATGTATACATTTTTTTAAGTATTAAGTATCCGTTTGAATTAGCGGTAAAAATTACTTTTCTAACACGATTTATAACATATAAGTTAAGTATATAAGAGAAATTTTATCTCGACTTATGTGAATAAACTTTTGTAACTCTATAGTAAACAGGACCTTGTAATTGAAAAAAAAAAATTTCCAAGCATCAATAATCAAGGGGTCATGACTCATGAATTGAATAGAATGTGAATGTTGCCAAAATCCAGCTAGTGTAGGCTTGTGTCACCGGATGATATGATTGGATCATTGGAGTTCATTGTATCTTATAGGATTTGCATTCCACAAGAATCGCCAGGACGAGTCGTTTTCTTTTTTGAATCCTAAAGCCATGTGAATGTGATTCCAGCAGCCTCGCACTGATGAATCCTCGCCCAATTTGTTTAGGCTAACTCACCCTCCTTGTCTTGACGTCTTTGAAGTCTAAAAGCTAAAAGCTCCATCAAAAGGTCAAACTCTAAATCAAATGCGTCTCTCTACAAGCACTTGCTACATTGGGAAGAAGCTTTGACAATCTAAATACAAGATTTTCAGTTTAAGTATGTGAATGTAGAAAATGCTTTGAGAGAGGGCCACCTCCATAGATCCAACAACACTGGAATGTGATCCAGTCAAAATGGCCATATCATTGAACTGTATAGTTTGGCTTAAGCCACGAGCAACTCAACCACATTTCAAACATATTCATGATATATGCAGTTGAATAACGAAATGAGCGAACAAAGGAGGTTGACAACATGTACATCCCGAATCATTTTACTCACTTGCGTATGTAACTATACTGAATACACACAAGATTAATGAGAAGCAATTATACAAATAATTTAAAAAAAAAAAAAAGAACCCTGCATTACGGGTTTGTACAAAATTCCATGCTCATCACTATAAATAAAATATTGAAAGAATACATCACCCATGACACAAATATACAATATTTATATGAAATAAAAACAGTGATATATGTAAGGCACTTCCCCAATGGACCTGAAATCTGAATCTTCTAGTGCAGAAAGGCATCACCACTGAAATCTGCATGCCTATACCACACAGGGATGAGCCATATGGAGTGAGCAGTATCATATCATATTACTTCACAGAGACTTCTCATTAGAGGAGAAGATTTTATACACCTTAGTCAAGAGAACACTATATCCCTTGAGGATTTAAGAATCACTCCAACTATCCTTATCGTCATCTTCATCACTCCCGGCCAGAGCCTGTACAATGATCATCATATTAGTAGACAATGATGGGAGCGAGACAGCCAAGGGAACTCTATTCGTAGCAGCTAATTAAACAGAGCACCAAAATGACAGACCTGGCGAATTGAATTTGCTTTCTCCAGGATGGCGGCAACCTTTAAGTTTGTCCTTGGACCCTGATAATGATAGCGTTTTCTTGCCGTTGCAGTGGGCCTCAAGTTGAAAGACTGAGAGAACCAAAAGGTTTTTATTTTTCAAGTACAAGACTACTTTCAACAGAAAGAAACATACAGAGCAATTTATAAAGAACAAAGAAATGTTAAAAGCTCTAACCTTTGTTCTTATCTGCTCTAGAAATGAATCTCTCTCTTCTACCATTGGTACTGTCGGAGATCTAACCCGTTCAGCAACCTTCCTCAGCTGCAGAATTTCCAGGGCGAAGTGTTGTTACGCAATGAGTATGACCTCATGAAGAGTACATCTAATATTCTATTGTAACTATACAACTGTCCTTACCTTGCTTTTGTCAAGAGCAGCAACTGCATCAATCATAGGACTCGGTGGACGAGGAAGCTTATCATTTGGCTTTCCGTTTAGCCTTTCCTTCTCAAAATCTGATGCTGGATCAGACTTATCCAGTGTTGAAGCCATTTCACTCTCTGAACGCAGCAGGTTGTGATTGGGCTGCACATTTTCCATGCCTTGTGGTGACATGGGTGGATTACAAAGATCTCCTTGCTTCCCTTCTGAAACCAGCAGGTTGTGATCAGGCTGCACATTTTTCATGCCTTTTGGTGACTTGGGTGAATTAGAAGGATCTCCTTGCTTCCCTTCTGAAGGAAGCAGGTTATGATTGGGCTGCAAATTTTCCATGCCTGATGGAGACATGGGTGAAATAGAAGGATCTCCTTGCTTCCCTTCTTGATTATTTGCAGACTGCTGAAGTGTTTTAACTTCTAAACTAGGTTGGCTTAGTGGTTGATACAGTTCCTGTGGAGAGATAGGATCTTGTACAGAAATGCCATGCTCAATAGATGCAATTGGTGAGCTTGCGTTTGAATTTTGTACCATTTCTCCTTCTGAAGCAACAACGTAACCTTGGACAGGCTTGCTGGCAGGTACGGGTAATGTGAGGAAGGGGTTGTGGGTCTGGCTTCTATCCAAAACTAGGTAATTATATTTGCCATTTACTTCATTAGGCATAATTGGCAGTTGCATAGAAATTGCAACAGGTTGCCCACCCACCAAAAATCCCGAGGTATTCTGGAGCCTATCACCTTCCACAGCCATGACAGGTAAAACAGGATTCTGGAACTGCAAAGCTTCTCTCTCGGAAGTTGGTAAACTAAATTGAGCTTGCTCTTCACTTTTAATCAGCTCTGTTGGTTGGAATGAGACTTCTATATGTGAACTGAGGGAAGCAGGTTGAACCTTACCTGTTCTCCATTGCATAGGTGGTAGAGGGGGCATGGGTGGCATCTCCCCAGAATTGATTTTAGGCGCCTCTGGTAAGGGGTCTGGAAGAGGAGGAAGAGGCTTGTTCATGGCATGTCCTGTAAAGTTGATTTCCTGATTCGCTGATAGTGACAAAGGCTCAATTGACGAAGATTGACCTAGATGGATTTCAGGAACAGATCTAGAGGCAGCATTAGAGTTTCTTTCCTTCTCCAAGTGATTTGATATTTGCATCTGTTCAGGTTGTGGTTTCTTTGAGGAAGAATTTTCTACACATCTGGGCAGACATCCTGCATCCCGTTGACCATCTTGTAATCGCAAGAACTTCTCTAAATGATTTCCAGACTCCAGCTGGTTAGAAAAAGAAGAAGATGCCGAACCATCCTCACCATTCCGTAATCGTTTAGTCTGCAAGAGAGATTTGGATTTTGGTTCCTCATAGTCTAGCCTTGAAAACTTGAGAATCTTATCCTTGACAGAACTGTGCTCCGTGACAGGACTGCTCTCCGTTTGCTCCTTAGGAGATGAACCTTGAATATTATTACACATTTCTGAATTATCACAGGGCAATGATCTGTTCAGGCTCAGTTCTATATTAGCACAAGCAGCATTTAGTTGATGCACGCCCCTCTGTTTCTCTAGTTTTGTCAAGGATTGTGCATCAACTGCCTCTCTGATTTCCCTATGTTTCTCCTGAGGATCAACAAAAGAAAAACGAGATCCCTTAGAATTTGTAAAACTCCTCATTGAAGAAGATATTACATTGGAATCTGAAGATGGTTCCTGTTGATTCTCCATCTTTTCTACATTCAAGTTAACAGCAACGTTGATGGGTTCTCCCTCATTGGATTCCATTTTTGGCTCATGGGTACATTTGCCAGGCATAGGTTCTTGTAAATTTGAAAGATTTCTTGATGCCGAAAAGATCATACTGGAAGCAGGACAAGAAGCAATATTCACATCATTTTCAGCAGCATCTACAGATCCTGATTGATCATCTGGCTGAAGTTCTGTAGAAGCCACATCATCGGTGACATCCTGCCCATCGTAGTCACCAGAAGATGAACCTTTAATAAGACTATAATCTTCATCTGCATCCATTCTGCAAGCGGATACACTCAATTCATCACTATGCTCCATTTCTGATAGCTCTTCGACATGTGATTGCTGATTGTAACATTTAGCTCCAACTCCAAACGAGTCTGATTCATCTTGTGAGTTGAGTTGTGTAGCCTTAGTACGATCTGCAGCTTTTGAAGGTTGCACGTCCAGCATCAGAGAAGTACTTGAAGAATGCAAGTCTACTTCCGTGGATGAGCTAATTGGATGTTCTTCTGCATCAATCTCCCTACAAACCAAAATGTCAGAGCAGTTTTGGTTTGGAAGTTCTGCTTGCGATCCTTTGATCTTGGAACATTTACTGCATTCATCTTCAGAAGCTAACTTTAAATCATTTGAAATTCTTAATATAGCATTACAACTGACAGATTGGTCACCATCAGCCAATTCGTTCAAAGGATATTTTTCAGAAGATACTGTGGCGTCAGCATCAACTTTCATTTGGGAGAAAGCATCAGGAAGGGCATCTCTAGATTCAGCGGGTTGCTCTGTGCCTTTATCAGCTAATCTTAATTGATGTTCAATGAGGCCAGTCGGTGTTTCCTTTGATTGAGCCCTTTCAGATATTTTCATCGTTGAAGTGGCTGCAAGGTCTGAATATAGCAATTTACGTCCTAAATTCATCAGATATGAACTAGAAGGCACATCTCCAGTACCAGAAATCACTTTTTCCTGATCATGTGTATCATCATGCATGAGAAACTTACCATGGTCTTTTTTTTGTATCTCAACAATTTGAGTGAGCCGGTTTGATGATGCACCTTCAATCTCAGACCCATTATATTTGTTGGAATTAAATGGCTCGGGTTCTGATGGTATGTTTTCACCCACACTACTTAAAGAATCAGAGAAAGAGAAACAGGGAATGTCTTTGTCAAAAGGACTAATTACATCTGAAGTGCAGGATTTTCCAATGCATGAAAAATCTGAAAAATGAGCTTGCCTCTTGCCATATTTTTCATTTCTGTCCCTTTTGAGTGAACTATTGTCATCTGATGTGAAGGAGGTTCCTGGTTGAGAATCGGATAATAGAGCTTGTGGCTCAGCATGTTCTTCATTTATCTCTCGTTCAAATGAACTATTTCCATCTGACATTAAGGAGTCTGCAAATGATTGAGAATGCAAGAATCGATCTTGCTGTTCATGTTGTTTATCATCAGAATCTCTTAGCTTCTGAATATGCAGGGAACTGTTCGTATCTCTGTACTTATAATCTGTATCCAATTCTGGCTCCAGGGTAGCTAAAACATTGAAGTGATGGTCAACTTCACTAGTCAAATGATCAGAATGGTACCCATACAAGTAGTTTTCTCTTTCTTTTTGTTCATCCATTTCCAGTTCTGATTCAGGTACCTTGCTATGATTTAAAGATAGTTCATCCGACACACGAGATGAACCTTGTCTATGCTTCTTCACAAGATCGCCATACGTCTCCCGGCGAATTTCTGAGGATGGCCTTAATAGTGCTTCCTCTTCATGAGTCCACGAATATGTCCTTTCATTTTCCAAGGACCTTTTTACAGGTCCAACAGTACTGATTTCAAGTATTTTAACACCTTCTTCACTAGTATCATCCGATACCAATCTCACATGAGGTGGAGAGATTGAGGTTTCACGAACCATTTCATCATCATGCAAGGGAGATTCCAGAAAATTTTCCATGTAACTTTTCCCAGTTTCAGTTGCAGAGCCATTTAATTGTCTATTCTTCAATTTCACAAGACGTCCAGAATCAGCACAAGCATTCTCAATACGCTCCTCCAGAAGCAGTTGATGCAGTCTGAAAATATGAAAATTTAATAGACACCAATCAGCCATTTCATCAGAGCTATATGCACTGAGCAAACTGGAAGGATGGAGTAATGCACTAAAATAATTATTGGAACTTACTTTGTATGTGTTGAGGCAACTTCAGGGGTTTCACCATTCCTCATTCGCGTGCCTTCCTTCTGCAGGAAAAAGAAATAACCATTTTTCTCCACAACTTTAGATGTTCAAGTTTCAATTGCACAACATTCTTTTATACCCTAATTAGCAGGTATATAGCAATTCTATCAAAACCGAAAATAGCAGTGACGAAAACTCATGAGAATCGTGTCAGTAAATGGCATAATTGACACTTCGGTACCTTGATTTTATGATTTTTCTTCTCCCTGTAGACTTCAACTGTTGCTGGTCTAGAATAAGCTGGGTCCAACTTAAAGAATGACGGATCAGAATAACGCTTCAAACATGCCCCAGCCCCAGCAACTTCAAACCTTTAGAAGCCAAAAACGAGATAGAAAATGTTTCAAATCTATAGAAGATAAGCACTTTTTGTTTATCGTTTAAACTTATTTGTGTACAATTAATCATGTTGCCGTACTTGTCCAGAAGGAACAGTTGTGGAGGTCCACGACATTCTTCATACGAATCCCTTACAAATCGAGGCATGTCTCCACGACTAATAAGATTATGTTCAGACTGAAGATTAGGATGCCAACCAATCCCTGCATTACGATTAGCAAGTGCATATAACTTTGTCAAGGGAACAATAATAGCGAGTGTTTCAACCTAAGAAAATTTTGCACTTAACAATGCTAATAGAAGCAAGGAACAAACATCGTTAAGATGATAATTAGAAATCATGAAGAGTACAAATATGCAGTCAAGTAATCTAACCTCCCTTAGAGAAGAACGATAAATGATGAGTTTGGGATAGAAAAGCCTTCTCAAGTGGAGGAACTTCAGCCTCAAGCTGTTGGACACGAGCCATAAGACCTTGACCTCTTGCAGCAGTGACCATTACTTCTTCATGCAGGTCATGAAAGATCTCAGCAGCAAATCTAACCAGAATATTGCTGTTAGATGCATGTAAAAATTATATTTTAAAAAATAAATGTAGATGTGGTGGTAAAAAAACAGCAGCCTATTCCAAGAATGGTGGGAAATAATACCAGATATTCCAAAACATATGAACTCTAACCAATAGAACCAACACTTTAGTTCAGTTGGTTGGTTCAGTCCCAAAAAAAAAAAAGTTCAGTTGGTTGTTGAGATGATCGTGGATAGAGGATGTCGGGATGGAGCCAATGTGATCTCTCTCTCTAACCAGCCCGAAGAAAAATTGCAATTTCTGTAAAATTTTTTAGTAATTTGACGTATGTTCCTGAATTCACGTCATGAAATATTAGTTTGTAATTAAATATATTATCTTCAGACGCATCAACGAAAAAGTTAGCAAACTTCCTCTCAGATTCGAGCAGTCTGTGGACTTCTTATTGCCCTTTGTTTTTCTGTTTTCAAAATTTGAAGCATGCAAAGAAAAGGATATCCAAAAGTAAAAGAGAATTAAAGGAGTTGATACAGAAAGAGATGTTAAGATGGGAAAATAAAAAGGTGAGCAAGAATCAGAGAATATATAACTGGAGAAATCAGTTGTCGGGATTCAGATATAAAAATTGACAGACGCAATGTTGGGAGCCTAATTTGTCTCCTTAACATATCAGTCTACCATACATCCATTTTCTTCCAATGCCGAACAGGATCCATCTTTTTCTGTGATATAACGACCAAAATAATAAAATGCTAAAATCCAAGAAGTTGTTAATATAGCACAAACAAAAAAAATCTAGCTGAACAAAAGCCAACTCAGATAACATTACGCAGATACTCTCAACTAAAAACAAGTAATTCAAACAAGTACAATAACTAAAAGCGCTATATTCAGCTTTCAGCAGTGGAGCAATATAATAGCAATTCTGCAATCAAAATCATGAATCAAGAGAAGTTCAAAGGAAGAAAAAGAAAAGAAAAGAAAAGAAACAGGAGAGTTAGGATAAGGAGAAAGAACTGACTGGGAAAGGTCGCCGAGCTGGCGCAACAGGCCGACTAGTGAAGCCATGGCGAGAGCTTCTAGGAGAGTTTCGGGATCATCCTTATCGGCAGCTCTGTACAGCTCAGGATCGCTCAAACTGAGCTCGTTCTTTAGCTGGTACCTGGCAATCGGCATTTGTCACAATTCAGAAATGAGGAGCTTCAATTCCCTCACTCATGTGCTCCTTCTCTCCGATGACTCCGTTCTCCGCTCAATGTAGGTAGGAGGTGGGGACCGGCGTTGGGGGGGAGAGAGGGAGAGAAAGAGCGCGTCAGTGCGTGCTCTGCTTCAGGTTTGATAACATAAAAAAGTTCCAGTGAATTTGCAGTGCCTCGAATTGGTCTAAGTTCGATTTAACAATGTGTGTGTGTATATATATTCATTTTTATTTTTCATCACCTTTTTATTAGAGAAATTTAGTATTAGATCTAAATAAACAAGTTATTTAAGGAATGGTCTCATAGAGTAAAATATTTAATGAGAGATCTCATTGACAACATGAGGTGTTGTCAACATAGCGCATGATGTTATCAATATAAAAATAAAATGTTGTCAATTGGGACCTTTCATTAAATATTTTCCTTCATGAAACCATTCCTTAAATAAGTTATTTATTTGGAATCTAAAACTAAATTTCCCTTTTTATTTTGTAATAAGAGTTCATAACTTTTTTTATTTATTACAGTAGTAGATATATCAATATATATCTAGATATTATTGGTCAATCTTAAGTTTTTAACGGTCAATAATAATAATAATAATAATAATATTTTAATAGGTATAACAATTTCAATTCTTTTTAATATTTTGGGACCATGTTGATCTAAAAACATTTTCAAATGCTCACATTTGGTAGAATTTAAAATGAATATGCTATTTCTCTACGAATTACCAGCAAAAAAAATTTTATTTGTGAGAATAACCTAAAATTTGACTACAGACCACCCTCATTGTACCATTGGCTAATAAAATTTTGGAAATTAAAACTATTTTTTTAACTTTTTGAGAGAGAAGAAAAATATGTAAGAATGTTTTTTTTTTTGTGAATAAGAATGTGGGAGTTTGGAAAGAATGATTGAAGGGAGATGATTGGTGTTGTTGTTGATGATAGGCGCGGATGTTATGGCGCTTTTAATGGAGAGAGTGTGAATTAGGTATTGCTATATAAATACTCACTCCCCTCCTCCTGTAGATCATTACTCATTTTTAAATCCTATCACTTTAATTAATAATTAAACTTGATTTATTGTTTTATTAGGGATATTTATCATCAGATCCTAAGTAACTCAATTAATGAACAAAATGTTATAAAGATTGGTAAAATTATCATCAAATCCCAACTGTAACCGGTTCGGTTGTTATTGACGGCTAGTGAGATTGTTAATAACAACAGGACCAGTTACAATTGGAACCTAATGGTAATTTTATCAATCTTTAAGATTTTTTATTTATTAATTCTTCTATTTGGGGCCTGATCGTAAATTTCCTTTTTTTTATCCTCCATAATCCCATTAAACAAGGGTGAAATTGAGAAAATGTTTTAATTTAAAAAAAATTTAAGAAGTTAACTAATATTTGTTATTTCTAATGGATCAGCTAAAGTGATATACTTTATGAATTGAATTAATAATAAAAATTATTGTAAAATTTAGAGAAATTTACAATCAAGCCCCAAATAGGAGAATTAATGAATGAAATGTCTCAAAGATTCATAAAATTACCATAAGGTCCCAGAAGTAACTGCTAAGGTTGTTAATGAAAACTGGTAAAGTTGTAATGACTACCTTAGCAGTTACTCTTAGGACCTTACGATAATTTTATAAATCTTTACAACATTTTTTTCATTAATTCTTCTATTTATAATTAATTACAAATTTCCCTTAAAATTTATAACTGTAACGGAAAGTGCAATTAATAACTTCGTTTGGAAATCCGTTGAGAAAACGGACACAGATTCCGAGGTACTTTATGTGAGAGGAATTTTGTCTCGGCTTACGTGAGAATGGATTTTGGGAGCCAAAACGGCATTCCTAACGGAATACCAAACGCAGCCATATCGTGTAGTTAACGAACAGGCTACACCACTGATGGAAGCGACTAGTCTTTGTCCTTTTTTGGTTTTTAAGCAAACTCCCAACAAACTTCTTCTTTGTTTTCCCCCATTCCATTAAAACCTTTGTTTTGGTGCAACAGAGCAACAAAGCAGAGCATCCCTCGCGGGAGTCAATTATATTTGATGCACTATTTAGTATTCAATATCGGTATATTTTTTTTAAGTAAGAATTTAAATATTAATTTATTATGGGACTAGTTCCTCCCACTGGAACCAACCCTGTTGATTAGGAGAATCTTTTTTTTTTTTTGTTTTGAATGTAGCAAGCATTAGATGACCCAAATTGAATCTTCATAAATATATTTTTATTTTAAATAAGTAAGATAAATTTTATTATTGAACAAATTATAATACGTAGATAGAACTAAACTCTCCGGCCAAGAAGATGAGTGAATACGCTTCCTTATGTCAATGGAGTTATGTACAAGATGGAGAAGTTTTATTGTTCCTAAGATGAAATGTTAACTTTAATCATAACAAAAGGAGCATGCGTATACATGTGTTTTTTTAATATCCAAGCAAATGCCCCCTATAACATTATTACCATCAATACAAGGCTGATGGGACTCCCAACCAAAAACAAAATGATGGATGTCTAGTTTAAGAATATATAAAATGACATTTTCTTTTCTTATGTTTGAATAATTTTGGGTGTGTACAAAAAGGGACTAATTTCTCAATGGCAACATCAGTTGCATGAAGATTTGTTTTTGGTTGAGATTCTAAGTGATATCATCCTCTAAGGAAAAAAATATAAGTTCGAATCCTAAAAGACGTATTCGTTGAAAGATATTTAACCATAACAAAGATAATCTGGCAGAGATTGGTTTCCAGTTTAAAGTAATTTAAAAATGCTCTAATTTAAAAAAAAAAAAATAGAGCGACAAACATCATGACTCTTCCCTTGATGCAATTTTTGAAAAAAAAAAGGAACTTTTTCTTGATCTATTTATCTTTATCTTTGCCTCTTGTTATCTCTTGGGTCCAAACATGAGATAAATGAAGTGGTAAAGTATTTGAGATGACATTGTAATTCAAAAGTATTACCTCTTAGTACAAGAGTTATTTGATTAAGTTGGATAAATTAAGAAAATAAAATAAATTGGTTAATTTTTTAAAAAAAGTACATGATCTCACTGGAATATTCTGCTATAGTGGTAACTTATATATTATTTTATAAGTTAAACATATTAATTTAAGGAAAATTACAAATACAAAAAAATAAAATGGATTAAAATATTATGTTTAAGATTTAATCCAACTCTCTAATTAGCTCATGTGTTAGTAAGAGGAGGTGGTATGACTGTTTGTGAGTGGACTTTTAATCGTTGAAATGGAGGTGCAATTAGATTAGTATATAATTGTAAGTAGGATAAGTTTACCTTTTTTTTTTTTCAATAGAACATCCGGTGTCTTAATTCTATCTCACTTTAATTTGGGGAATTTATCGAGAGTCCAGACTAATCTAGATCAAACTGGACAAGACCATGTACAATGGAGACAAAACTCTATCACCAAATATTTAACAATCCTGCATTTTCAGAGTTTAGATTTGAAACATCCTCTTTTTGGTCACATCCTTGTTCGTTGACCTTTGAGGGAGAAAGGTCAATGGTCATTAGGTGAGATGGTCATGGTTCCCACTTCTCATGCATAGCATGGATTTCAAATTTAAATTTATAATTGTTATTTATTTGTTCAAACAAGTAATTATGGTGGCCCTTTATATATATATTTGAATGAATAAAAGTAATTAATTAATCTTTAGTAGGAAATTATAGAGCATTGTGCAAATCAAACCAAGAGGCTCTTTATATAGAGCCACAATTGAAGAATAGATATAATCTCCAGTTCTCTTTCTCAAAAGAAATTTTTCTTACAAACTCTTTCAACTTCTTTTTTTATATGATTATTTGATCTGATCAAATTCAAGTATTATTAAATTCAATTAATGATAATTTTTGTAAAGATGTTTTCTGCGTTCATGCATATTCAAACTTGGTTCCTTGAACTAAAGGTATTCTGCTGGAACATGTGGTAACTCTTTCGACTTCTTTGGTCATATACACAGA
>JANTPZ010035390.1:4132-29887 GCA_025593235.1 Vachellia pachyceras
AAGTGAGATACAGCCTTTGGTTATGTATAAACTGCCTTCGAAAGCATGTCTGTAATTAATATTCTCATATTAACATTATAGCTATTAAAGTTCTTTGGGTTTTTTTAATTGAAATTATAGAATGTTTAGGTCCTAAACCTAATTCAACTAACATATCTGGTGATCCTTTGGGACCACTGTCTGTTACACAACATCCACACCAGAGGCTATTATTTGAGATGATATGCTGGAAACTTGACACTTTCCTGCATCAAATCCTACCAGCTGATGAATGAAAGATCCTGCCATTAGTAGCGTGCAGATGATGACAAAACTTCTGCAGATTTTATGGTTCAATTGTTGACAAATTGTTATTTGATGCAGTCCAACCTAAATGTGCCAAATTGCCGTCATCAGGCTCACTGTGCAGCTCTGCAGCTGCAAGTCTGCAACCAAAATCATTATGAAGTCATGAACTGACCTTGCTTGTAAACGACAACGCCGTTTTATGGCAAGCCGTGAATAAATAAATAATATAGCACTCTACCATCTTCTATTCCTTCTCTTTTCTTAAGAAACTCTGTCAAGTTTATCCGTAAGTATTTATTGAGTGATGTTTGTGGTGTTAGTTTTCTACCGATTAATAATCAGTTACTGACCCACATCTGGTCCTTCATCACCCCCCTCTCTTCCGAAGGTGAAAAGATTCTGCAGCTTTGTTATATAAAAGTAGTCTCTATAACTAGAATGGAATTTCACGGTGTCATCTTCATGCTCATTACTGTTAACCCACCCTTTTCATGCCCATGGATCTCTTAATTCGCAAGCTGCGCCGCCGCCTTCTTGCATGGCTTCACCGATCTCGCTCTGGTATGCTAATCTCCCATAAATTTCTTCCTTTATCTCTCTCTTTCAATTTCCGTCCTCCTTTAATTTGTATCAACTTCTACGATCTCAAACATCAGCACCCTGCATTAGTTTCGATCGTGTTTTTCGTTGATCTGAAGTTGGTATGCTTTAATTGTTCGAAAACCTCTAGTTTGGTTTACAGTGAGTGAACTAGAGTCTGGAGGCTGCATTCTTTACTGATTCTGAAAATATCTATACTCGTTTACTCCCATGGTTGATTAGGGCTTTCTGTTTAGATATTAGAGGTCTACTAGAAATTCGGACTTCCTAGGCGTCAGATGTTTATGGTTGGATCTATTGAACTTGTTTAAGCCCTGAATTCAGATCAAATATACTTTATGAGGCGACTTTCATACAAGGATGTTAAAAGAGCAACGGATGGTTTTCACAGAATTATCTATAGCAATTCTCAAATTGCTGCATATACGGCCAAATTTGAAGATGGCAGCGTTTCTTTGGTGAAAGAAATAAAGGATTTTGATCAAGCAGATGAAATTTTCTACAGCGAAGTGCAATTCTTGGGCCGTTTGCATCACCGACACCTTTTGGCACTCAAAGGATTCTCCGTGAAACAGAAGAGGTTTGTGCCTGTAAGACCATAAACCCGCTTCACACAATCACAGTTTTTAGTTTTATACTAGTTCAATTTTTCCCCCTTTTAATTTCAAGTTCACCATGCTTTGATCAGAAGTTAGCAACTATCTATCGCTTTAAACTTTTCTTCCTTTATTGAATATCTCATATTTTCCGACGAGGAAGTCCAAATGCTTCTGAACAGAATGTTTCAGATAGTCAATCCCCAATTTTTCCTCCTCGATGAATACTTTCATGTTCATCGGCCACTGTTAATAATAGATTATAGGCACGTTTGAAATTTTCAAACATACATCCATGGATTATGAATTTCTAGCCGGTTAAGCCACAGCCATAACCTTAGCATTTGAGGTCACCATAAAGATTTTAGTCTGACATGAACCTGCCGCTTCTTAGTGGGATGTAAGATGCTTGTAGGCTTTAGGTAAACATATATTTCGATTGAGTGGGAACCCTTTTGTTTCTATGTTGTGTTCTACATACTATCTCAGTCATGTATGCCACTGTTGTTGTAAAACACAAACAAGTCTGACTATAACATTTTCTATGGGGCCTATTAGCAGATTGCTCATTTTTGACAGCATAGAGAATGGAAGCTTAAAGGATCATCTGCATGGTAACTTAAGAAAAGTGGACATTTTGTGGGTATCATAACAATGTTTGCACCATTCTGATATTGTTTTATTGATTGGATGTTGGCAGATCCCCTGAAGACACCCTTAAATTGGAGGACAAGGTTACGGATAGCTATTGATGTTGTGGCTGCCCTGGTAAGCTCTATATTCATGACTTCGTTTTAAAGAACCAGGAATTTTAGCATCTGCTGAGGTTTCCGAAGATAAGTATATGATGTTCTCACTGAAGAAAAAGATGCAAAACATGGGTATAAGAATTTGTTGGGATGCCCTTCGAATGGATAGGTTCTGAGATCATTGACTGGTTACAGAACTAAACCTTCTTTGAGCAAGTAGATGGGGATTCAACATTTCGGTTACACGTTCATTAATTAGAATTTGAACTATGATAGTGATAATATTTCAGTTACAGCTTCAGAAGCTGTAAACTGCAAATATCTTCCAGCAATTACCTCATGTTGGCACGTGCCACTACTGACATGACAATTTTGATGTAGGAATACTTATTTCGCTTCGCTGAACAACCATTGTGTCATGTTTCCATCAGCTCTAGCAATATCATGTTAGATGACAATTTTACAGCTAAAGTAAGGAAAACTTCTCTCTTAAGGCAAACTCTGACTCAAATCCAGAACTTTTATTCACCGCTAAATGACATTACTTTCTGTGCCCACAGCTATCTGATTTTGGCCTTCTTACTTGTGTTGGAAATTCCGTTATGATGCCGAATTCAAAAGGTGAATTCTGTTTGTAAACAAGTATTACAGACAAACTTACGTACAAAAATTAGTGTTCTCATTTCGACCTACTTCATTTCATCAGATGACTGCATAAGGCAGAAAGCTGGTAACATAATATTCCAATTGGGAGTCTTCATACTGGAGCTTGTCACCGGTCAGTCTTCAGAGATGGAAGGTTCCGAACTAATAGAATGGATCCAGGAATCATGCTTCTACAGTTCCCTTCATAAGATGGTAGACCCTGATCTTGGCGACAATTACGATTCGAGGGAGTTAAAAACCCTTCTAGCCGTTGCAAAGTTATGTATCAAATCAAGGGACAAGCATGAATTTACAATCCCCCAGTTATTTCGATATCTTGAACAGAAGGTAGATATTCCTTGTGACTAAGATTAGACTTTCCTTTGTTTGAATATCTTGATGATTTTAGACATGGGACAAGGAGAAAGAGACGAAAGTTGTGCACAGTGGATAGTAGTCATATTTTTTTCATTGTCTTGCGTACAGTGAAGGCTCCTATTTATAATTCATTGTAACCTATAAAATGTTGTCACGTTATAGAAAAATCTAAAACACATTTCTTCATGTGTTCCTCACGTGATCTTGTGTCTTAACAGATGGTTCTCGGGAGTTTGGGAGAATATTTCGATCTCACCTCCCGTGTGTGAATAATTAACAGTATAAATTCGCTTTTTCTTGCCTATTGGAGAATCCAGTTTGTTGCCTTATTTGGAGTTTAAGGAAGAATATGGAAAGAAATTCATTGGAGTTTAAGGAAGAATATGGAAAGAAATTCGCGAGAACTAAAGAGATGCGAAGAGGTAAATGTCCATGACAACGATGGAAAATGAAAGCAAAAACATAGAACAGGTTTTCCTTTTCTTATGCAGGTGCTTTGGATATGCAAATTGATAATCATTATCCCTTTTTGCTTGTTCCCTCCGAACTTTTAAAGTTTCTTCTATTTTTTTTTGGATATTTAGAAATAGGAAGAAAAACTCAGAAAGAGCATCGTTTGATTCTTCATGTGGCTAAACAAGTGCATTTCTGAATTGTCAGAATGATTTTCAGGTTGAGGTTTCTTTTAGCTTGGCCACCTTGAATGGTAATAATTTCACACAAAATTACTAGTGAGAAAATTGGAATTAAATCCAAGTATAGCGTTGACATACATGCATGTGAAGCTCCCTTCCTTCGAAATCGCACTCCCAACTTGTCATATGGCGCCTTAATGAAAAGAAACTTATGTTCTTTAGTAATATTATTATAATTATGTGCCTGACCTTCTACAAATACAGTGGAAAGTGTAGCCTTTGGGATTCACACTCTGCTGGAGCTGGTAAAGATTTCTTTTCGAAAAGGTAATACGTTAATATGTTAACAAAGAAGTTGAAATTAGTCTAACTCAAATCCGATCATGATAAAAAAAAATACACATTAAAATACACAAAAAATATTGATACATATCCTTGAAAATGAAAATATTTAAATATAAAAACTGATAAATGCGCAGAATATTTATGCAGAAACTGCACAAAATTAAATGCTTGTTTGAGAACTTCGTTTTCCCAACGGTGCATGTAAGTCGAGATAAAACCATTTCAAAATTTGTAAAAACAATCTTGAAATCCATAAAAATCATCTTAAAATCCATAAAACCATGTAGAGATCTGTAAACTCCTTTCTCCCAACGGAATTCTTTTCTTCCAATGGAGTTCTTAAACACAAACTAAACAAAACATAGTTACTTAGTGTTAACACACAAGAGATTCTGGCCCAGCTTTGATTTGGACTTGTATTGTTGGGCCAGATTCTCATGTGTTGTTGCTCAGGTATGAATAAAATATATATCCTTTAACTTAAAACAAATGTCGTTTGAAATTTGAGAAGAAAATAAATCAAACCCAATCAATGCAGCCAACTCTGAACCAGATCGATTGGAACTTTATAACTCGGATCCATTGAACCAGGTTGTTTTCAGCCCATGAGATTTCATTAGGGACCAACACTTACCCCCAACCTTAACCATAAAAAATACGTGGGAGAATCACAATTAAATCACAGTCAAAGATTTGTCAAAAACTTTAAATAACTGGAATAGGTTCATCAACAATCATTGGTATTTGTCAGTTGCAATGAGATGGCCCAAGCGCCTATTGGCCCGAGGTTTGTATTTTAAAAAAGGAAGCCCTAATCGCCAAGGCCCTACACTTGCTCTGGGTGCTGTGTCCCGTCATCGGATTCATCCGCCCTTATCGGTTCAGTTTTTCTACCTCCTTGCCTATTTCACGGAACTAGAAGCTCCATCACTCAACTCCCTCCTCTCTCCACCTTTCCTTCCGCTGAATTCCCCCACAATTCCAGACTCCAGACCCTTTCTGCTCCGCACTCACTCTGTTCCTCTCTCTTCACCCAAATTTGCCGCCTTTCCTTTCACCATTCATCTCACTCTCCGTCCCCGCGAGTTTCGCGTCCTTTCTTTCCCTTTCGATTTCTTTTCTTGGGATTGCTTCTTTCTGCCTCAAATGTACTCTTCACCATTCGTTCTCACCTTCGCTCTCCTCCTTTCTCTGCCCATCGTCTTCTTACTCGCCCCTCGTATTCTCCCCCCTCGCCGCACTTCCGTCCCCATTTCCCTCGATGACGAACTTGATGATCTCTCTCTCTTCAATCTTGCCGCTTCTCAGTCTTCTTCCAATGCCAACAATCCCTCCAAAGTTTTCCATCTTTCTTCCTCAAAAAGTCCTAAGCTCAAGCTTGCCTTTCTCTTCCTCACAAACTCTGACCTACATTTTGCTCCTCTCTGGGATCGCTTCTTCGACGGCACCCCCACCAATCTGTACAACATCTACGTCCATGCGGATCCCACTGTGAACGTTACGCGTCCCACCGCCGGTGTTTTCCGAGGGCGATTTATCCCGGCGAAGCGAACCTACCGTGCGTCTCCCACTCTCATCTCTGCAACACGCCGACTGCTGGCAACCGCTCTCCTTGACGACCCCGCCAATGCCTACTTTGTCGTCCTTTCCCAATCCTGTATACCTCTTCACTCTTTCAGATATGTGTATCGTTCCCTGTTTGTATCCTCCACATTCGATCTGACCTCGCCTGAATCCGATTCCGCCTTGTCTCGCTTGGGGGTTCGGGAGAGGTACAGGAGTTTCATCGAGATAATATCCAATGAGCCCCATCTGTGGAAGCGATACATTGCCAGAGGTCGTTTTGTGATGACGCCGGAGGTGTCATTCAAACAATTCCGTGTGGGATCTCAGTTTTTCGCGCTCACTCGACGGCATGCATTGGTGGTGATCAAAGATCGCGCCCTATGGAGGAAATTCAAATTACCCTGTTACGACGATTGCTACCCGGAAGAGCATTATTTTCCCACCTTGTTATCAATGGCGGATCCCGATGGCTGCACCAAATACACGCTGACGCGAGTTAATTGGACCGGTACAGTGAATGGCCACCCTTACACGTACCGGCCTGCCGAATTATCAAAAGAGCTCATTTATCGATTACGGGAATCAAGTCAGTCAGATTCTTATCTGTTTGCCCGTAAATTTGCCCCTGATAGCTTGCAGCCATTGATGCAGCTAGCGAAATCAGTCATTTTCAAGGACTGAAACATGCTTTAGGTAAGTGATCGAATATCTCTAACCTTTGTTATTTCATTAATTTGGTCGGCGATCTTGTCGGTGTTTTGGCATTGCTGAATGCGGTTCTCAATGAGCTGGAACTTTACTGTTTGAAAAGTCTATCAATTTTGCCTTTTTTTTCGTACACACATTATAGAATCACGGGTGGATGCTTTGCAATTTTCCCCATCCTTCACTGACCGGCTATCATTCTTTGGTAGCTCCCTTTTTCGTTCGTATTGTCAAAATAAAAGCAATTTAAGTTGAGAGGCTGTTGAAATTTGGAGTGATTAGGTTGCTGCTGCTCTTGGGATATCTAGTTCGATAGATTTTACTGTGAGTGAGATTTCTTTCTTCATATGAAGCTGTGTTGCTGATTCAGCTAAACTGTAGTTGTATGAATTATAATTCTGCAGGTGCAAGGATCAGGGAAGAATCTTATGAATCGCGAATTAGTTTTGCGTGTTGCAGTAGCTTGAGGTGGCGTATATGGTTTGAAGAGGCATGAGGACAGCCCACAACCTGTATAGCCAAGAACACTCCAACCGAGAGAGTGAGTTGCGGGATGAGGAATCAGAGGAGGAAACAAAGAAACAGATAGAGACATCCTCCATGGGTTCAAATGGAAGGCAGTACTGTAGACAAGTGTATAATAGTCCAGGAGTAGTGAGTAGCCATAGAGGACGATGCAAGTCATGAATGCTATGTTTTGTAGAGAGGTGTTGCTCTCGCACCATTTACACACCGAAATGCTTAACCAAAACTGACACGTGTTATCCTTCTGTTTGTTTGATGAGAGACTGGTAGGAAGTGAACGTGACGTGAGAGCTCAACAAGATGCCTTTACTAGGGCGAAGGGAAGAATGAAAGCTTTGCCGACACTAGGCCATTTCCATCCCTATGCTCCAATCAAGTGGCTTTACAAGAGATTTGTTCCTTTTATTTTTATTATGCCATTCCACCAATAGGGCCGAAAGAGAGAGGGGCTCCACTTTCTTTTTTAATCTTTAGTTATGTTCTTTTTGGATTTTCTATTCATCTATCGTATTTATGTCTATAAAATAGAATATTGAGGGGTTTTGGACGTCGAGTTCACACTTGGCGGGACTGGCCAAAGAAAAGACTCAAGGTTCAATACAAGGATAAAGTGTATGAAAGGAATCGGCCGGAGGAGCTCATGCGTTAATAAGCACCAGAAAGGTTGTTCAAATGAATTAAAACAGGACTCGTTTCTAGAGTTAAGGAACAACGTTTTAAAAGGTTAAACACACAGTGTTTTTCTGTGAAATGAGATCATCTCCTTTATATATTTATCTTAACTTGTGGAAAAATATTTGAAAGCTGAAACTGGTTTCACAACATAAATCTAAAAGGTTGGAAGTGGATGGCGAAACAGATCGCACAGTAAAACAATAATAAAATTCTGATATCACATGACGCTCAGTACTTTTTGACTGGGAGGGAGCAATGGGTGGACATTTTCGCAATCGACAAAAATTGGAGGAGTCGGTGGTGACATGGTTGTCCCTCCCTTCCCTTCTCAATAAAAAATCTACAAATTTAAATGCCTTGTCGGCCGTAGTTGGACCCGGATTCAGGGCAAATGATCATCCAAGCCGCCATGTTTGATTGTTGCTTCTCGTAATTTCACTTCACTCAATGATCTATTTCAAATCATTTACTTCACCCGTCTACAAATTATTATTTGTTCGTTTGTGGTATGCGCGCGCGTTTATATCTATCTCCGTACAGGAAGTCAGGAACAGATGCAGGTGGCCAACATATTTTTATTTTTACATAGTTTTTTAAACTAATTTCTCAATGCTTGCTTCCTTTTACGCCCGTCGGTCCATCACCATTGATACGGGGTGTCATACACCAAAATAGATTTAAAACCAGAAAATATTATAATGGGTTTGTTTTGAATAATATTTTTAAAAGTTAAACGCACATTCAACAGTGTTTTTTCACAAAACAGGACAATCTCCTCCGTATATTTATTTCAACTTGCGTAAAAGTACTTTTCTACCGCGTTCTCAAACGGGCTCAATATATGTAAAGATTCCGTTACACATATCTACAGCATTGTACTGTGTGAATGGGGTTGGTAGAAAAAAGAAACTCATTATATAGTGTAAAATATATATACCACTATTAAAATAGATGTGTTTTACTGTTGATCATCCAGTGGTGAGTCAAGGTGTCAAAGATGAAGGGCGCTGATTATTATTTATCATATATCACACACGGGCTCCATGAGTTAAAATAGAAAAATAGTCAAGGTTCCTTTACAAGATCCCAAAAAAAATTTGGTCTCCTGTGCCTGCTGGTCGTCGAATGGTGGATGAAACTTTTCAGCAAAGGCACACACCGTCGTGTTCATGTAATTTGTATGTTAAGATTCGGGGCCAACAAAAAGAAATACACAAGTTGGTGGCAGAGGAATAAAACAAAGCGAAAAAGGAGATGTACTGGTATATGATTGTAAGCTTCAATTTCCTGGAAACAGAAGCAAACAAAAGGATCGGGACGATCGTGCATATAATTAATTAATTATGCTCTTGGATTTAGGAATCTTAATCCAACCACCAGCCCTTCAATATCGTCCTTGTTGTTGTAAGTCTCGCCTGAGATCTTCTAGCTGTTGTCCAACTCTTGTCAAGTTTCAACTGCATGCACATTTCTTTCGTATCTTTATATTCTACTTCACCCAACCATTTCCTGGGTAAGTCAAAGATCTCCATCACCACTCATTGTTTAAGATAAGGCTATGCCATTGATAGGTCATTACCTAGGATTCTGTTCTGTTTTTCCTTCAGCAAAACAGATGCACCAGCACACTTACATTTTATGACACGTTTTGCAAGATCTTACCCCTTCTTCTCTGTCATGTTTTTTACCTGCCACATAGGCTTAAAATATAATCTTCCAGTAATTAAATTATGCAACTCAGGAAAAATTTTGATATTCCTGATATTTTGCAACGTAATTTAATACTTTAGGATGTATCTTATAATAACTATAAAGACTGGAGGTACTAGTTAGTTTGGATTGAAGTGAACACACACACACACACACACACACACACACACACACACTTGGTATGTGCTTTAAATTATATGTATGAACGCTAATAATTCTTAACTAGAACCATCGACAGGCTAAAATTTAAGGTTGCTCCCGTTCGCGTGTATCAACCCCCCATCTCCTCGGGTTGAACACAATTTACAGTAAATCATCAATATGTCTTCATTCATTAACAAGAGAAAGGCCTTACAGAAAACTTTCAGCTATCATTTACAAAACAAAAACACCAACGAAGAAGGAAATTTTGGGTCATCCATCATGTATGTGTACGGAAAAAGAATGTACTAACAGCTCCGCTCTCCACAAACTTGATTTATTGTGGAGTTAAAAAATAACAAGAGAATGCAAATTTTAAAGCTGAAGTGATGCTTAAGATGAAGCAGCACAGGCCTCCGTAGCTTCAGCATTCAATCTGCCGTAAGATTTCTGCAATTAATCAGGGATGAGAAAGTACAGAAAATGGCCAGCGACAGCAACTTCCTGGGCTTAAGGATCTCATGAACCAAGATTACTAAGACTAAAATAGAGAGCTCTTTGTTGAAATGCATTAATGGCATAATCCACTTGAAAGTGACCACACTGTGATTTGAACCGAAGTCCACATCCCAACCCAACACCAGATCCTGGTTTACCCTGCCTCAAGGATGGATTTCCTGAATTTCCGATTTTAGCATCATGAGTTCACTGTCATATAATTTATAAATAGGCCACAAAATGATCCACTATAAACAGAAATCGACAGACCAAAAGTTATCAAAATTAATTACTCCCAGCCAAAAATCATGTATCAACATAAACTCAGCAAAGTAAAACTGAAGAGAGAGTGGCAATGTTGTATGAAAAAGATCTGCTTTTATGTGAATTATCTAAGTTGTTTCGCATGAGAATGGAATTTGAGTTGAAGCTTGGGTACTTGACTCAGGATAAAACCCCTGATTAACTTTTTGAGCTATTCCATTTTATCTTAAGATAAATGGCCCGAACAGATCGTCCTCAATCTCCACTGGACAAGCAGCAAAGAAGCACAATGTAAAATGAACTCCTATGTTGGGAATTACTATTTGGCAGAACTGATAGTTCAAGTTAAAAGCGCCAATGAGTTTAGCTTAGCTCAAAATCTCCTTGAAGGCTTCAAAGAAATGAGGGCTGGATTTTCGCTCACCAATAATTAAGGTATTTAACAGCCTACAAGTATCTCACCCCCCATGTTAATATTTATAAGCATTCGTTTAATAGTGAAAAACCTTTATAAAAGAACTAGTAAATAAATCAGGACAATTGCTGTCAAAATTCAATAAAAGGACAATTTGTAAGTAACTCTCAAGTATCCTGAACAGAAAAATATTACTCACCAGGTACAAGATGACCAGATCCTAAATCAGTTCCGCAATCAAAGAAAACAGCTGCTTCCAACATCTTGTTCTACAGTAAGAGATCGGCCAATTAGTTTAGCGCATGGTCATTTAACGATAAATGCGATAGATTTAAGAGATGCATGTTGCATGCTTGTATTCAAGTCTGTGTGTGCGAGTGCTTCCAAAATCTGACAGGCAAATGGAAAGAATGGAAACTTCTAAGAGCAGTATGGCTTGGATACAAATAAAGCCACAAAACTGGACCAAAAATCAGGGACTAAAGGGCAGGATAGGGGCACTAATTTAACCATTTGCATTAGTTGCAAGCAAAATGGATCAAACACAACCGGAAATAATACCCCATCAACGCCTTCCCAAATGATAAAATACCATAAACAGGGACTTATGATGCTTTGACATTTAAAATTGTAAAAAACATTATATTTTCATAAGATATAAAATATGGGATCAGGCTCCCAGACAAAAGGGGAAGAATGAAAATCAAGCTTGCTAGCACCTTACTAGGCATAGTAGTATTTATAGCAGAATACAACTTAACCAAGTTCTTTACCTCAAAAAAGAACACTTTAGCAGCATAAGAGTGTGATGGGCACAGGGATAATGGATCTAAAGTGCTGAAAACAGTTGAATAGAAGAACAAAAATATGAATAAAACTATCTATTACTTACCAAAGGGATTTTCAGTTCACTATTAGCAACCAGACATGATCTCCCTGATCCAACAGCTCCTTCACCATACCCGCGCACACTCCCAAGCCCTCCAATGGAAAAGGCTTGGTAAGGAGCCATGTCCCCAACAATTGAGCCACCTGTAAGGCTGTCAGAGGGAAAGGTAAGGATGATGGTGAAGAAAAGAAAGAATACAAAATGAGGAGAATTATAGATCAGCTAAAGATCAAGATTCCTGAGACCATAAAGTTTACTTCACATGCTTGACTCTGAACAGGAATGCATTACAAGTTTTTTCCCTTTTCTTTTTGGTCAGGGACTGACATTATAAGTATATTTCAGTTCTACTTTGATAATCTCAAATTAATTCAAAAAAAATACCTTGGGCCCATCACACAGCCTTATGAAGATATCTTTTTTAGCCACTAATTTGTTCTCAGTGTTAATATATATAGCAAAATTTCACATTTTGAAGATAAATCTATGTCTTTAATAACAATTAGCATTTTTCATTGGTGCCTATTTAAGGCACCAATCTATTCACATCACCCATTCAGGGTGCCTATTTAAGGCTGACATAAAAAATGATTTTTCATTGTTTCTTTAATAACAGTTAGCATTTTTTCTTTAATGCCTCTTAAATCCATTAAACAACAACATGGGAAGTATTTATGTATAAATGGCTAAAGAATGCTAACCTTGTCAAGAGAAACGTTGGTCCAAATTTGATTCCTTTTGAAGCAGCAAACTTGAACCGATTGAATATTAGCCACTTGGAAAGAACTGGAATACCTTGTTCTATTTGAAGATTGAACTGAGAAATAGACGGTCTTTCGGTTAGTGGAAGACAGAGCTGGATCCTCGCATTAAACATGATAAGAAGCAAAATAATTTATTACGTGGAGAAAGCTACGATCATTTGCCTTCGCAAATCGAGACTCTTGCTTTAACACAACCATACTGTCCTGTGGATTACCACTGCAACAAGTAATTTGCATCATACGATCAAATACTCAAATCAGTCCAACGGTAAGGGTACAAAAATACTGGAAGCCGTGTTTACCTGCAAGTCAAAGGAAACCCTTCATAATCTCTACTTATGGAGCGACAATCATCATTCACCGGACGCACATGCTGCTTGTTTTGCAATAATTAGTTTCCACTCTATCTATGAGCAAATCAGGAGCTGTAATCTAGGGGATAATTATAAAGCATAAAAACAAATACAAGTTGGGCAAGACTGTTTGATAGATTCATGAAATATCCAACTTAACCTCAAATTTTATGCTGGTTGTGTTTCTCCATTTTGAACTTGGTGGTTCATTCAGATCCAGACCCACAGAGAATCGAGATAAATTTATGCCTCCACTACCTGAACGGGAGAAGTTCTCTAAAGGTATACCATGGACTCCAATCTCGGGTGAAAGAGAATGCTGAGAGAGAATGGACAACAAGAATTAAAAATTTAGGAATGTGCCATAATGTTGAGCCAAAAAATTTACATCTCAAAGCTAAAAAAGCTTAATTAGTTTATCTCAATCTCCTTCACTAGACACAGAGAAAATTCCAGAGAAAAGTAATAAATATTGTTCAGTATGCCATTGCATTGTCCTCATACCATACAAAATAAGATTGTTTAAAGGAGGAGGAGGAGGAGGAGGAGGAGGAGAATGTATACCTGTATAACAAATGACTGCTGAGCAAGCCACTCGGGTCGTGGCCTTCTGTAAGCAACCAGGATATTTGAATCATATAGACCTTTATCCCATGAAACGTCAAGCTTTTCGCTTCCTCCAAATAAGTTAGGATGTTTGATGCAAAGACTAAAAGAAAAGGTTGGAACAAATCATTACACTGTTCTGGGAAAATCAGGAATAGTAAAATAACTCACATCCTCAGCATGACATCCATACTAGCACGTTCTCAGATCTTAGATATGTCCCAACAAATAACTCCATTAACAACACATCAATGTAATACTACAATCTCTGAAAATCTGATATTCATATCCTACCATTACAACATTATAAACACGGAAGAGACAGACTGAGACTTTTACCTCCCGATTATCAGCGAAAGTGGACTGCTGGAACTCCTGTTAGAAAGAAATGTAAATAACTGGTAAGGAATTTTGCGTATAGAAATTCAGCAAACAATATTGATAGATGGGAAGGTGTTCCGACGATGAGTTTAACAAATACCTGAGCGTAGGGAACATCAAAGAAGCACAGAGCTTGTGAGTGAAATCAACATTAACGTCAATCTTAGCTGTCAAACACTCGAACAGGTAGAAGGCGTTATGAGTGGAAAGTTGAAAGACACTAATGCTTAGAAAAGAGATTATGCAATTCAGTGCGTAAAATGAAAGGCTTCAGCATTACCAACCTTTACCAGCATGGATGCTCTTCTGAGCTCCCATCCTATTAAACGTGCATCAACCATTAAACTAACAGATGTTACGAGGGAAAGGGCCAATTTTGAGCAGATACAACAGCAGAGGCCTCAAGTAAAGAAATATTTCTAGAATGCGAGGAGACAGCGCGGCGTGTTGTAATTTGCGAGCAGAGAACAAAGTGTTAGCACTCTTAAAACGTCTCCCTGCAGTCGAAGTTGTTCCTAGCTTTCAAGTTCCGTTATCCCTTCTCTCATTCGCAGGTCTCGCTTGCACGTGAGAAGTGTCGCGCGAAGGCTTCTCTCCCTCGCTTGACTCAGGTGCCAAGCGTGGGACTTGGGGATAGTCTGCTTTGCTTTGGCCCACGGATGATCATACTTTATTAATTTTTACATATCGGCGTTGTGCGGAAAATATCTGTAACCAAAAAAAAAAAACAGAGGGAATTGGGAATAAATGCTCTTTAGGAAATTAATGAGAGAATTATATACCATATTAAATTTTTATAGAAGTTAATTGTATGAAAGTTCAATTGCATATAATATGAAAGTTCAATTCCACATTATTAAAATTCATTTACATACTGTGAAAAATCCCATTCTATAATTAATTGGGATGAAAATCAGTTTTAAAATATCAAATATCTTCTTATTTTCTCCTTGTAGTGGGTTTTCCGTGCATAAACGTGTGTTGTTATTAACGAGTACGGTTAAAAAATGATTATGGCTTGTTTGGAAGCTATTTTGAAAATATCTTTTACAGATTTTGAGGTAAAACCTAGGTTTTGGAGAATAGATTTTAGAAAATAGCTTTTTACAGATTATGAGGCAAAACTTAGGTTTTGAAAAGTGATTTATGTTTGGGAAATTATTAGCTTTTATGGATTCCGAAACAAAAAAGTGGGTGAGAAAGAGGAAAGAGAAAGAATGAAAAGTAGAAAAGAGGAAAGAGTAGAAAGAAAAATAGAAAAGAGAAAGAGAAAGAAGGAAAAAAAGTAGGAAAGAGAAAAAAGTAGAAAATGAGAAAAAAGTATGAAAAGGAAAATCTAAATTTCAAAGGTTTTGTAACCAAAATAGCTTTTCAGAAATTTTTTTGTACTTTGACAAAATCTAGATTTTAAGCCAAAAACCTAGATTTTGAAACCAAATTTAAATTTCACAATTAGCTTCCAAACAAACCCTACAAAGATATGCCAGTTGAACATCAATGTATTTATCTTGTGTGGCGAAGATGTACCTTTTTATTTTATATAATCGAAGATGATTATATTTAAAATATTGTTAAATATTAAACGTCAACATTTGTACGTTGTGAAGGGTGGGGATGGGAATAGACCATACCCCTATCAAATGGCCTACGGCCTGGCCTAGTTAACCCTCATCCTATTTTTTTAAAGCCTGACCTGTAAACTTTTAAGCTGGCCTGTTTATATATAAAATAAATATAATTATTTTTATATGATGCAAATAACACTTTTTGTATTTTTTAAATCCAAATTTTTATATTAAATACTTACATCCAATAAATATAGTAGGCTTAAAACCTACCTTGAGGCCTTTTAAAAGTGTACAATAGTAGGCTTAATGTTTACTTTGAGGCCTTTTTAGAGGTCTACATTATATGTAGGCCTCTAAAAAGGCTTCAGGTCTTACAAGGCATTTCGAAGGCTCAGGTCTGAGTCTAAAAAACCTACATTCAGGCTCAGACCCAATATTTTCATTACAGGCTCAGACCTATTTAATCAAAATCTAACCTGACCTAGCCTATTTCCATCCCTAGGGCTATATTCTTTTACCGTACCTAAAATACTTCTTAGAGAACTTGAGTGGAGGGGTTTTTTTTTTTAAAAGTAAACAAGGGGCTTTTGATAGGTTGGCCCGATATTGTACTTCAAGGGTATGAATCGTAGATTGGGCCAGGCCCATCTGTCAATTAACACAGCAATCACACGATTATACGTGGATGTATATGTATTACTTTATTACCCATGGGCGCTTGGTAGAGTTGGTAAGGTTTACTACCAGCATTTCTTAGGATGAAGGTTCAAATCCTGGGGAGTGACAGCCGCGATAATTAACGCAACCTCAAAGAGGTTGTCCCATCGGTACCTCGCTACCACCATAAGGTCTCCTGGCAAGGGTCCGGATTAGTCTGGGGCAGGCAATGAACTCGGGATACCCCAGGATACCGGATGATTTATACCAAAAAAAAATATGTATTACTTTATTTCCATGGCACAATAACATGTATATGGCCTGTTGCTTTACTTTCATATATATACATGGGTTCATATATATGGGTGTGTATATTTATCATTATACATATTTTATGATATATTTAAATTAATTGTGGAAGTTACTTTTTCTATTTTAATTTAGATTTAGAAAAGAATTTCAATTAGCCTCATGAATGTGATCTTGTGGTGTTACGGCAACACACCTTATCTCCATAATTTAAAAAAAGAACAGAATAACAGACAAGGAATATCAACTTCATGATTAAAATGGAGGCCTTTTGGTGAAAGACCGAGTGCTTGCTTGAATTTGTGTTGTTGTGTATGTTTTGAAAGCGATTCTTAATTATGTTACACATAAGTTAAGATAAAACCCATCTTAAATATTTATCTTCAAATTCGTAAAATTGTTTTTTAACATATTTACATACACACATCGGACGAAATTGTTATCTTTCTCATCGCCTGTGAATTCATGCAGGCCAAAAGCATGTTGACTGACCCTCTGTCTATTTTGCGGCGCCCACACAGACTTTTCGTTGACATTCACTTTGGCAATAAAAAAAGTTGACGACCGTCTATTGAGAGGAGCCTGATTCGGATTGATTCCAGTGGAGCCTGTTCTGTTCCAAATTTTAATAGCGGTGGATAGGAACTTACCAACATGTATGGCACGTGCCTCTGCTCACTGCCAGCGGCGTTGTTGATTCCTTCAGGCGGAGGTGGCGGGCAGAGGGGGAACCTCCTTAGAATCAGGAACAGGTGGAGACCGTTAGTAGTTTCTCAGGAATTCAAAATTACTGGTTATCACGATCTCCATCCACCGTAACATGCAATTGGCGCCGCCGCCCAATTTCTTCCGTACTCGTAATTACCGGTTGATTCCGGTCGTTAACTGCTCACGTCTTTTTTAGAAGGAGAATATTCATATTCGTATTTTCTTAAAAAAATATGGAAAGGCAGAAAAACGATTAGTGAGAGAAAGATACAACACCTTCAACTCGGAGAGAGAGGGAGACCGCCAGCTATTGCTGGACAGAGAAAGCGATTGGATTTAATTCTATCTTAATAATTTCTTTCGCTTTTGGGTCGTGGGTGTGAGTTTGTTTGGGGGGCCTAGACGCTGTCTCGTCCCGTATCGTTTTCGGACCGCTTCTCTTCTGCGCTTCACGGAGGGTGGAGAGAGAGGAAAACCTAGGGAAATTTCCGTCGACTGGATACTTTTGAAAAATTTACGTGCCTCTTGTTGTGTTAAAGTTGTCGAGGATCTGAGTTAGGGTTTTCGATCGTGGCTATTAAGTTTGTGTGCTTTTAAGCGTTTGAATTTGAAGAGGCAATTGCAATGTTGATTGGAAATGCGATTATGCGCGGATTTTAGCTCCGACCTCAAAAAAGTTGCCTAAATTTTGGGGTGAAGCAATGGATGTCGATTCTTCGATGGCTCCGGAAAGCGATCACGATCGTGCCGTGCAAAATCATGCTGATAGTCAGGCTCCGGCAGCTAAGGATGGAGAGCAGCAAGGAGAGCAGCCGTCATCCGGAGGCGGGTCTCAGGCACAGGCGCTAGCGCCGCCGCCGCAGCAGCAAATGGCTGCTCAGGAGCAGCAGAGTCCTGTTGTTGGACCTAGGCTGGCGCCAACTTACACTGTCGTGAATGCAATTCTAGAAAAGGAAGAGGATGGGCCAGGGCCGAGGTGCGGCCACACTTTGACGGCGGTAGCAGCTGTTGGAGAGGAGGGTACACCTGGATACATTGGTCCGAGGCTGATTTTGTTTGGTGGTGCCACTGCACTTGAAGGGAATTCTGCGGCTGCCGGGACTCCATCATCCGCCGGGAATGCTGGCATACGTATGTGTTTCATGAATCAATTATCTTTTTTTTATCATGCTTCGCACGTTTAACATAGCTGAGAGATCATGGATAATCAAACAAGTAAGCTGCGTAACTACTGTCGTCAGTGTTAGAATCTGGAAAGTTTAGTTGCACCCATGGGCTTTTTGTTTCGGTCTAGGTATTATTGCAACGTTGTTGTATATGCTTAAATTTGAAAAAAAAAATTAATTATTTTCTGGCATATTCAATTTTTGTGACATCAGTTGGTCTTTGGTCACTGTGAACTAAAATGTTTCCTAATTAGGGTATTATGTTTTTCACAAACTTTGCTTTGTTGAGTACAAAAGCCTCAGAACAGACCATTTGAATTGATGGCAGGGAATGGAATTGGATAGTATCGTTTAAGAAAAATAGAATAACTTAGGTATATATGCTTGGATATGAACTTATCATTTAAGGAACTTTCCCTAGCTCCTAGGCGTTATTGTTATCAACCATAGCTGGGTTGCATGTGGGTTGTTCCATATAGGGGGCAACTCCTCTCCTGCTGTATTTCACACTTATGCGTTGCTAAAGCAGTTTGAGTTGGTGATGGCAAATTATGATCAAATCTTCCCAATCGTTATTTCAGACTTTCAGTGGTATAGGAACATCATGGACCCATTTCATACTCTCGAATGTTCATTATTTCAGTTTATGTTGTTGGCAGCAGCATTCATCACGAATAATGTTGCAATTTGCAAATAATGGCATTTGTTGAACATGACAATGCATTCCAGTTTCAATATAATTTCCAATTTCCATGCACCATTTCATATTTTAGTTCATCTTTTTTTATGTCATTTGATGCTCTAAATGATATCTTCTCTTCAAGCTTAAGCGACCCAAGTTGGATGCTAAATAATGAAACCTTTAATTGGTGCTAACATTCTTGAATTTATGGGGATTTGTCGTCATCTACTTGTGGAAAAGTGCAAGATGAAGAGACTATTTCTTTAATTTTGCATACTAATTTTTTGGTTTGTCAGGAATTAATATTGATTTGATTGGATTGGATTGAAAGTTGCTTTTTCAGGAAGAAAAATTGCTATATTAGAGCTTTAATAATTTTAAGTGATAAAAGCTACATGTTGCAGGCTTAGCTGGTGCCACAGCTGATGTTCACTGTTATGATGTCTTGACTAATAAATGGTCTAGGTAAGCCTAGAATAGAGGGTTTTTATTTTCATCCTGCATTAAGAACTGAATGATGCTTCTATGCCCTTCTCTACTACACTTTCACGCTAGTAAGTGAATTATAACACAGGATAACTCCCTATGGAGAACCTCCAACCCCAAGGGCTGCACATGTGGCAACTGCTGTAGGAACGATGGTAGTTATTCAGGTATTATGCAGAGGGTAGATACTTAAGTTATCTGTGCGTCAGACTATAAGTAGATTCGATTCCTGTGTGTGTGTATCTGAATTCTTAGTGGAACATTGCATTGCGAAACAGGGTGGCATTGGTCCAGCTGGTTTGTCAGCAGAGGACCTTCATGTTCTTGATCTCACTCAGCAACGGCCCCGATGGCACAGGTTGGATTTGTAATCTATGTGAATTTTTCTTCATGTTTCTGATAATATGTATCTAACATAGCACCTGCTAAATTTTATCTAGAGTTGTTGTTCAAGGTCCTGGACCGGGGCCACGTTACGGACATGTGATGGCTTTGGTGGGGCAGAGGTATCTTATGGCAATCGGAGGAAACGATGGTAACAACCCAAGTTTTAGCTCATTAGCATTGTGCACTATGAATATTTACCTTCTCTTTTTCTATAAAAAAAGGAGTGTTAAACCTGCATGCCTCTTACTTTCCAGGAAAAAGACCTTTGGCTGATGTATGGGCCCTGGATACAGCTGCCAAGCCTTACGAATGGCATAAATTGGAGCCAGAAGGAGAAGGCCCGCCACCTTGCATGTACTCTTCTTTCTCTACCAATTCTGCATTTTAATGAACTAAATTATTGACGCTGCTGTGCACATAATTATTTTAAAAGGCTGTGAAAACACAGTTTCTGTCTATTTTGTAGCCATCGACTTCGTTAACCAGGTTTTGTGGTCCATTACTCTTTTGTACAGTGTCAAAGTCTAGGAATCACTTTTTTGCTGGAAGTGTACTCCCGGCCACCAAGCAAAAAAAAACCTTTTTCTTGGAATAGAATTTGGTGACAAAATCTGTGCAATTGAATTATCTTTAATTTTTGTTGTTTTGTCATGTCAGCCATTCTATCTGTTGGTTTGTTGCTTCAAAATAGAATTTACTTTGCTAGGGTTGCCACAAGCTTTTTGTGCCCCTAATCTTTTTTGTTACTTTTAGGTGTGGGACTTTAATTTTCCAATACTGAGCCCCAGAGGCCATGTGAATTGGACGGGTAGTACTATTATTTTTTTTTAATATAAACTGGAGATCATTCATAATCAAAAGTAAAGGATTACAACATTATGACACCTACAGGAATATTATTTTTAAATGCTACATTCTGCTTGAGTCCACTTTTTTCTTTTTCTTGTTTTTTTAAATCATGAGATAATATGGTGAATGTCATGGCTAGCAATAATGTTTTGTTTTCTGGTATGGGCAGCTTAGCGTGATATAACGTTATATGCTATGCCCACAAATGCTTGTTGCTTGTTGAGCATACAAAGCACTTTACCTTAGAAGACGTCAACACATAACTATGAAAAATATCTCTTGTAATGATCTCAATTGGTTATCATTTAGTGCTTGAAATTTGATATAATGTGGGGTTGAGTTTCATGTTTCCATTTGTATTTTGAGTAGGTATGCAACTGCTAGTGCTCGCTCTGATGGTCTCCTTCTGCTTTGTGGAGGAAGGGACGCCAATAGTGTGGTGAGTTGCTTGTTTTGAATTTTACATTTATCTATTCTTTTGATTTAGTTTATCAAGGAAGTCTTTCATTTATTGCATGCAGTGGTCCCTTGTATGTATCTGTGGCCTTGCTGGAAGTTCCTTTTTTTCATAAGAGATGATATCTGTTGAGAGGTTAATTTTTTTAAAAAAAATTATTATACTTTTTCTTTGTTCATATTTGAAATTTCTGGAGATAATATTCAGTTTTCACCGTAGTGCTTTGTTTGTGATTGGAAATGCAAGGCCAGTTCTACATCAGTTAATTACTCAGGCAGGTTAAATTCTTTAAACGGCATTGATAATGCCATTTTATGTGTGAATGGTGAAAATCTAGAGTTTGGTATTCTCAGTCATATCTGTCTTTTGTTTTCCTGACCCATTATCATGTTTAATAATTGCTAGACTTGTGTTTAAATTCTGTTTAGTATTTTTCTTTAGATCTTGTGAATTGTTTCCTTGTAAACATTTTCAAAATTTTTCTATTCTCCTGCCTCTTGTGATGGGCTGGGCTCGTTTGTTGCAGCCATTGGCTAGTGCATATGGACTTGCGAAGCATAGGGATGGTAGATGGGAATGGGCAATTGCCCCTGGTGTTTCACCGTCTCCAAGATATCAGCATGCAGCAGTGGGATTCAGTTTCTTTTATTTTGTTCTGTTAACTTGTTGATTATATATTCCTGGGTCACAATTTGCTTGATTTGTTGATTCTAGGTATTCGTTAATGCAAGGCTCCATGTGTCTGGAGGAGCTCTTGGTGGAGGGCGTATGGTAGAAGATTCATCAAGTGTTGCAGGTGCTAAGATAAAAATGTTGCCTAAAATTTTCCTGTTTGTTGAGTGCCTCTGTTGTACTTTTTTAAGGAGAATTGCAACTAGGTCCCAAGTAAAGGAAATAATATCTAAGGACTTGTCAATGACAAGTGAAAGTGACACCATTGACAAGTGAAAGTGGTTGATTGGTTAGTCTGGGACTTATTAAATGTTATTTCCCTTATTTAGGACCTAATTGCAATTCTCCCTTTTTTCCAAATATCGATGGGTGCCTAAGTGGGATAGAGAACCCTACTTCAAAAGCTAGCTGCTGAGGTGGAAGAATCATCTCACTTAATACACAATTGAGCATCTCATGTTACTCAATGTCATATTTAGTTAGTAATCCATACCACCAATTCTCCATCAAATATACATGTCATTTTATTTTATTTTTATTTGTGCTGTGTTTGATCCAGAAGGCAACTGGTAGTTATTGGTTTACTTGCCCTTGCCTCTTCTATCTTAGGCCTTCACTAGTTGCATCTTGATAGAAGAGTGAATTCTAAAACTTTTTGTTTTAATTAAAAGAAAATGATAGTTCGAAGTGTATTTCTCTAGTCTTTGTTTGTCATAACCTGGAGCCTTTTGGCCCTATTTTTGGGCTATGTAGAGGCAATATCTAGCCTCAATCCTGTCAATGCTTTATTTTTCCAGAAAAAATAATATCTCTCTCGTTTTTAGTGTTGGATACTGCTGCTGGTGTTTGGTGTGATACCAAATCTGTTGTTACCAGTCCAAGAACTGGTAGATACAGTCCTGATGCCGCTGGTGGAGATGCATCAGTTGAATTGACAAGGCGTTGTAGGCATGCAGCTGCTGCCATTGGTGACCTTATTTTTATTTATGGTGGTTTACGTGGTGGTAAGATATGAAATTAAATCCTCCTGGATTCAACTTCTTGAGTTGTATTTCTCTTGCTTGATGTCTCTGATTGTCACATGATAATTTGATTTAATCAATGTGTTTCTGTTAATCTTTGATGGTGGGATGGTTTCTCTAATCAAGATTTTGGGGTTTAATTTGTCTTCAACTTCTGTGGAAATGTTCTCCTGGGAATAAAACCTTATGGGGCACTGACTTGTTTCCCATTTTAATAAGCTGGACTGACCATTGCATATTGGGTTTGTATTACAGGAGTATTGCTTGATGACCTACTTGTTGCTGAAGATCTTGCTGCTGCTGAAACAACAAATGCTGCTGCTGCATATAATGTACAAGCAGGACCGTTACTTGGGCGATATGGATTTGTTGATGATAGGAACAGGCAAACAATGTCTGAAGCGATTGCTGATGGTTCAGTTGTTCTGGGAAATCCTGTGGCTCCACCTATAAATGGCGACGTGTATACTGATATCAGCACTGAGAATGCCATGCTCCAGGGACCTCGGTAAGATAGTGATCATTCACATCGTGTGAGATAATTAATTATTGTTTATTCTTTGGCTTCATCATTCTCTGGATGATATTTGAACAGGAGGACTAGCAAAGGTGTTGAGTATCTTGTTGAAGCATCAGCAGCAGAAGCTGAAGCTATTAGTGCCACTTTAGCTGCTGCTAAAGCACGTCAAGAGAATGGAGTTGAGTTACCTGACAGAGACCGTGGGGCTGAGGCTACCCCTAGCGGGAAACCAATATCTTCCCTGATTAGGCCTGATTCAGCAGGGCGAAATAATATTGTTCCTGGTGGAGTTCGGCTGCATCATAGAGCTGTGAGTCTTACATTGTGATTGCAAAAGTACTATGAAAGGGTTGATGGTTCCATGAAATCATTAATTGCACTTTCTGATTTTTCTTGAATTTGGTTAAAGGTTGTCATAGCTGCAGAGACTGGTGGAGCATTAGGTGGTATGGTTAGACAGCTTTCAATCGATCAGTTTGAAAATGAAGGCAGGCGAGTCAGTTATGGAACTCCAGAAAGTGCAACTGCAGCTAGAAAATTGTTAGATCGGCAGATATCCATCAATAGTGTCCCAAAGAAGGTATGTATTGCATTTAATTAGTTATCAAACAGACATGGATTAAAAATGATAAATAAAATATTTTTAACAGATTCTTACTATATAAAGTTATCCAGTAAGGTTGAGATCCCAATATCTGATAGATCATGTCTTTATGGACGAATAGAGTTTCTTAAGTAAAGGGAGATGAGGAATGCACTTGACCTACCAGATGATGGAAACCAGACCAAACAAATATTGATACCGTGTAAGGGTTCAAGTGCGAAAGATCTGATAGGTCATGGTCATTGATCTCCCTTGTCATTTTGTACTTCAACTTGCCACCCGTCACATGATGTGGTGAGCATTGCATTAACATATGCTGTGTTGTGTCCTTTCCCCCCATTTTTCTTCTTGGTGAAATGTTCTACGTGTCTTGTGTTGTCTACTTGTCTTGTCTTCTAGAAGATCCCCGTTTCTGTTGTCTATGTTATTTCAATTTTTGTTTACTATGGAGTCTTCTGCCTTCTTATCAGGTCATAGCTCACCTATTAAAACCCCGTGGCTGGAAACCACCAGTTCGCCGGCAGTTTTTCTTAGATTGCAATGAAATTGCAGATCTTTGTGATAGCGCAGAGAGGATATTTTCAAGTGAAGCAACTGTTTTACAACTTAAGGCACCGATTAAAATATTTGGTGATTTACATGGGCAGTTTGGGGATCTCATGCGTCTCTTTGATGAATACGGTGCACCATCAACTGCTGGTGACATAGCGTAAGTTTCTTAGTTTTTATGGTTGATTTCATATTTCATATGCATATATGTAGTATTGTCATTGTTGGTCCCTTATGGTTCACATTTTTTTTCCAAGTTATTTAAGCTTTAGGATGCGTGGTTGCACATACAAATTGCTTCTGATAGAGGTTTGAATAGGACTTCAAGTAAAAAGATTATATTGAATCTGAAAACCCTGGACTGACTGCATCTAGATGAAATATCTTCCTAGCCTTTAGTATGTTATGATGAGATGAGGCAATTTGCTGATAGATCTCATCTGACATGGGGGCTCTCATGCTTTATGGAGTAGCATGGCATTTGTGGTTTGCTTCATGTTCATGACTCTCTCTCTCTCTCTCTCTCTTTTTTTGGTAGAGTTCATGATATACTCTTTTTGGACGATCATAAAACTGATGATTTAGACATTCACGTATCTATGTTTCTAATGTTGTATTAATGACCATCAGATATATCGATTATCTATTCCTAGGAGATTATGTTGACCTTGTATTATTGACCATCAGATATATCGATTATCTATTCCTAGGAGATTATGTTGACCGGGGTCAACACAGCCTGGAAACCATAACCCTTCTGCTCGCTCTGAAGGTGTGCTGGATATTTGGGTTTTCGTTGTGTGATTTTTTTAGTTTGATGGCCTTAGACTTATGCATGCTTGTGTGAATATTACAGGTTGAATATCCCAACAACGTACATTTGATACGTGGAAATCATGAAGCTGCCGATATTAATGCCCTTTTTGGTTTCCGAATTGAGTGCATTGAGAGGATGGTAAGTAATATAATGCACTGGACCCCCCCCCCAAAAAAGGAAAAGAAAAAAAATGGAAAAAGGGTACGTCAACTAACCTTGTAAATCATTGATCAGGGTGAGAGAGATGGAATCTGGGCATGGCATCGGATTAATCGTTTGTTTAATTGGCTTCCCCTGGCGGCCCTGATTGAGAAAAAGATTATTTGCATGCATGGTGGTATTGGTCGTTCAATAAATCATGTGGAACAGATTGAGAATCTCCAGCGTCCAATTACAATGGAAGCAGGGTCAATTGTGTTGATGGATCTATTATGGTTAGTCCATATGTAGACTATAACATGCTTATGACAGTATCATTTATGTTTATTTGGAAAGTGACAGCATCAAATGTTTGTCCCTAGGTCTGATCCTACAGAGAATGACAGTGTAGAAGGACTGCGGCCAAATGCTAGGG
>JANTPZ010035421.1:3502-34201 GCA_025593235.1 Vachellia pachyceras
TATAAATAATTTGAGTGGGTTCAAATCTTAAAAATCAGTGGGTGCAAAATAAAAATCTACCAAGTATTTACACATACACCCAAAAATTGAGTGGGGGCAATTGCCCACACTCAAGATAGAGTGGCTCCGCCACTGAGTAAGAGTGAAGAGAGGAAGTGAGGGGATAGGGTTGCCATGGTTTGCTTATTATACTTCTGTCACGTTACAGTGTGTAATGGAGCGATAGAGTTGAGGGTTTAAGTAGTGACGAGCATTAGGCGAAAATTACAATTAAGCCCATCAACTATAGTGTAATTAAACACCGACATGTCATTTTTTAAGGGAACAAGAAATTTTTTGACTTTCAAAGTGGGCATATGATGTATAGTAGAAATTAAAAAAAGAAAAAGACAAACTAACAAGTGGGCAACAGGCATATGAGATTTAAAGGGAAGCATATGGGATCATCAATGGCACCTGCCAACTGTTATAGTTTAGAGCACTTGCATTCAAATTTCCTTTCTTAAACAATTGACTAAAATATTAGTTAGACCAATAGTACTTAATTCTTTTATTTGTGGGTATATGTGGTGTGGGTAAGTTTTCTTAAACACGTATCTTTTTATTAAAAACAATTATACTTAAGGTATCATCGGTATTAAATGTTGACATCTTTTCTAATGGAAATTCAAACTTTAATTTATTGGAGTAATTTCTTATGCTAAACCCGTTGGTAGGGTATTCCTATCGGAAAGGTTTGTATATACTACATACATGTGATGAGTTAAATGAAAAAAAGATTTATACTGTTCACTTAATATTGAAACATTTTAATAATTAAATTAAAGCAATTTGTTAGTAGAGCATGGTATTTTTCTCTTTCTGAGAAGCATCTTTAGCCATGATGGACTTGAAATTGAAACTATCAATTATAGCCCTTAAAGACAGGTTTGATATAAATAACAGCAAAGACTTTGAACAAGACGACGACCTCTACGGACAAAGTGTTCACTCTTGTCGTATGTGGAGAGGCTTAATAATAAAAAAGGTGAAGACCAATGAAGGTCAACCACGTGGAACAACCAGCGTAATAATAATCATCATTTACGTTTTGGGACCATTCAACTTGCTTAATATTTATAATGTTATTCGAATGGCATCAATTATATAACAATTAGTTAATTAGTGCATAGTTCCACCTACCCAGTGAGCGAACCAAATAAGCCACGCTAGCCTCAGATCTCAAATCTCTCATTTGAGCTGTGAAAGATGGGGAAAAACAAATAAAAATGGAGAGAGAGTTGAAAAGACTGGTCAAAAGAGTAGTTGATGAATACTTGTGAATTTTGATATATATCCTCCTCCATCCATATAGTACCACACTAGAAGTCATCACTTCTATTGAATTACCTTATTAGAACTAACAAAAGGTGGTTAATTCCTTGACTTTATCTAAAAATAAACATTTTTCAACTTTAATTTTCTCATATTTAAAATTATTGAATGTTATATTAGACCTCATACTTTTTCCTAGAAGTTTGTAGTAGGATAATATTTGAAAAGAAAAGTCCATCAGTAACCCACCAAACAATATACTCCTTTCAGTTTTAAATAATGTCTTGCATCCTTAATATAAGATTAAATAACCAATTTGAATATATTAAAAAATTATTTATATTAATTATTTATCACAAATATGTGTTATTCATCCAAAAATATCATGTTTAATCTATTAGATGGATATCCTCATTGATTTAAAAAGAAAGTTATAATATTGAAAAAATAAAATGGATTGAGATATTATATTTAACACGAGAAGTGTAACATATACCACTCTAAAGTCTAATCTCACCCCAAATTGATTTATAATAAGGATAATAGTGATAAACAATGATCACTTTCTTATCTCAAGACGAGAGAGTAATGGAATGAAAGGATATTTTGGACTTGGTGAGTTCATGGCCTGGCCAGGAAGGACTGAGGGGGTGAAGCAATTTGTCTTAATTTGATACTGTGTTTGTTTATTATATCCATAATCCCGAAAAATCTTCCCTTTTGTCTACATTCGAATTTTATATTCGCGTGGCCCTGCCATGAACCACAAAATTGTATCTTCTAATAAAATATTTTTACAAAATGCTACTTAAATAGCATAATTGGCACGAGTACAATGTGGTGTGTAGATACATGTTAAACTTTAAACCCTTCGTATGTATCAAAATAAAAAGAAGAGGAAAACATTGATTGATCTTTCATTTCATCATTCAAAGTTTTAACTCGGTTGTTCTCATGAGTAGATTTCCCCAGCATCTCTCTTTCACTATCCCTAGAAAGCATTGTGCTTTTTGGGAATACAGTGAAGAAGTGTTTTTACGTAAATTGAAATAAATCTGTTAAAGAAATTATCTCATTTTTACCAAAAAAAATTGTTATACAAGGTTTTGAGTAGTCCAAAAGCTTGCCAAACACGAACATTATCTGTTGAGGTGTTCTAAAAGCTTAAAATGCATCAAGTCGTCAAGCTATTCTCTCCTCCCTCCTCGCTATCCTCTTGTACGCATACTTCCCCTCCGTCGTCTTCAACGTTCATAGATATTGTGCATGTTTGGGAAGAAATTCTTTTCAACGGTTTACACAAATCAAAACAAAACCATCTCGAAATTCATAAAAGCTATCTTGAAATTCGTAAATTCTTCTTTGTATTCCATAAATTCTTTTCGAAACCGGTAAACTCCTTCCTCCCGATGAATTCTCAAAACACACATTTGTCACCCCGACTGCCCTATCCTTAGTTCCCTCTCCAACACCACTAGCTCCAATGATAAACAGCCACCCCCTTCCCTCCTTTAATTATTCCACTCTCATTAACACAGCGCCCTCACCCAACCTCCCTTTCATCCCTTCCTTATTCACTTCGCACCATGCAATGTATCCTATTACTACTAAATACCAATAACCCCTTCCTTCTTTGATTCCAGCACTTCCTAGCTCATAAGTTCCCACAAAAATAAAAAATATTGGTGCATGATCCGTAGAATCTCCTGTCTGAGATTCAGAATCAAAGGAGGAGGACAAATATATAGTGTTTGACAAGGATGAAATAGGTAGGCTTCTGGGCAAAGGGACGTACTTTTGCCAAGGTATATCACGGAAAAGAGATATTCACCGGCGAGAGTGGCCATCGAGATCGTCAACAAGGAGCAGGTGAGGAAGGAGGGAATGATATGGAGCAGATCAAGAATGAGATCTTCGTGATGCAACTAGCGCGAGATATCCGATTTTGGCCTCACTGCGTTGCCGGAACAGCTCCGTCAAGACGGCCTCCTCTACACCCATTGTGGTACTCCGGCGTATGTCGCCATAGAGAAGAGAGGGTATGATGGGAATGTCGCCGCCACAGAGAAGACTGGAGAAGACACGAGGAGGAGGACGCTAGGTGACCAGATGACGGTTTTTTATCCATCGCTTGGGGGTAAGTAGGAAAAGGAGAGAGGAACCGCAGAGAGAAAGCCTGGTGATGTGGTGCATTGTAAGCTTTCAGATTGATTGGACGGACATGATTTATAGATTCTAAGGGCTGTTGAGAAAAACGATGCTAAGAGAATTCAGACGTCAGACCCATTGTACTTGGCCCTCCTTGTGGCATTATCTTTGGCCAAGGCAATAAAAGGATGATTATTTAGCATGTTCCTAATCTGCACCTAGTGGGACACTGCCAAAAAGAGTCTGTGCTGGTCGCCATTGTTGAGAACGAAGTTATGAAAGGGGTCGTTGGGAAGAGGAGAAGAGACGAGGGTGGGGAATAAGAAAGAAAAAAGGTCTGCCATTACAGTAGATTGGATAAAGGAGAAGATAAATGGAGGAGCTAAGAGGAGGAGGAAGAGAGAGAAGAAGAAGATAAGGGGGTGTTTGGCAGAGCGATTGAACACTTTAAAAGCACATTCAATAATGTTTTTTCGTAAAATGAGATAATTCCCTTCACACATTTATCTCGTAAATGGTAAAAACACTTATTCACCGCTTTTCCAAATGGACATCGAGAAGGAAGAGGAGGAGTGCTTGATAGTGCTGCTAATTAACAACAGAGAAGCTTTTTTTCTTTTGTATATGTATCTTCTACTAGATACAATCATATTTAAAATATTGTCAAACATTGAACATGAGCGTATTGATTTATTAAGTTACTAGGAATTAAATTTTAGTGAGTATTTTTTCATCATATGCTATACACACACACACTTAACTTCTCATTATTATCACATCACCAAATTTAATGGCATTAACCCATCTCTATGTTCTTACAAAACTACGAGGATTAACGTTTCAGATGGATTAAATTTAAAAGATGAAAAAATTGATCAAAGCTAAAATGCGATGAAATTACAAGGGTCAATAATAATATTGGAATTAACCCAAATTAATATAATGATATTTTGCATGGAAAACAAGAACGAGAGACTTCCATTTATGAAATACAAAACTTTTGTCCAATACGTGAATTCACAAAGAGAGAGGCAATCAACTTGATGACTAGTTGTTAAAAAAAAAAATCAAACCAAAATATATAGCAAGAATCTTCGGGTGTCATGACACATTTTGACCATGTTTCAGCTTGAGTTATGACATATATATGTAGACGAAGTTTTCTTTTATATTCCTATAATTTCTATTTATGGCTGTAAAAAATAATTCATGTTAATATTAATATTAAAATCAAAAGTCATTTCTAGTCTCACTCCATAAGCATTTTGTACCAATCATGAAGCCCAAGATTTTTTTTTTTGTTTCAATGACAAGGGGATGATAAAGCACAGTAGGAATGCAAATAAATCAGGATGAGGCATAGCCAATTTATGGTTTGTTTCGCATTCTATTTGAAAAAGTTAAAAGTCTGTTCAACAATGTTTTTCCTCAAAATAAGATAATCTTCTCTACATATTGACACAGCTCACGTAAAAGCACTTCTCTACCACATTCCCAAACGAATCCATAGATTGGTTCTGATGGTAAAATGATTGACTCATGATCATAAGGTTGTGCTTAAATCCCATCAATATAAAAATTTTCTTAGTGAACTATTTATAAGTGTCTTTTGAATCCTGATGTATGATCCATCTCTAATATGTCCTATGACCCAACTCATTTTAACTTTTTTTGTAACAAAAAAAAATTACGATGAAGCATATAACTATAATATATGCTTTTTACACACACACCAATCTCTTAAAGGCTTCTAATCAAATAAAATTAAAAGATCTCTTATATGTGATGGCTATGTTGAGGTAAATTGTTTGGTGCAAGCTTGTGCTTCTTGAATGTGTGATCAAACATAGGTAATTGACCAATCTCTCATGATGATCACTAATATCATTTTGATAGGAATTCATCTTTTCTTCACTCAAAGATTATCACAATATATTCAAAATTAGTTGAAACCAATAAATATATATGTAATTTCTTTTTTTTACAAACATTCCATGGATGGAGAGAGCAAGTGAAAGAGAATGAGTAGAGGTAATTAATGTGTATATATGTATGGAAGACCAATTCTATCTTAGGGCTCGTTTGGTTGGATGAATATGTTGGAATGGGATGGAATGGAAGAGAATAGAATGGAATGGAACGGAAAATCTTTTAAAGTGTGCTATTTGGTTGGCACTGGAATAGAAAATAGGTTGATAAGAAAATTTTTGTTTGGTTGGATTAAAAATGTAGGAAAGAGAGTAGAAAAATTGTATCAAATGACCATAATGCCCTTAATGATAAATGTAAAATATTTTTTATAAAATAAGTATTTATTAATAAAAATTTAACTTATTTATATTTATTCTTTAATATTTAATTATCTAATATTTAATTATATTATATTTATTAATTACATATTTATATGAACAGTGTCACATCCTCAGCCCATTCGAATGGGATGAGGATATGCATCTTCTCCGTCATCTTCTCATGTGTCTTCTCCGGCGATGTTCTTGTTCCGTTCTTTCTTTGGTGATGATTTGTTTGTTCTGTTTTCATATGTTTTCGAGATGATTGATTTATTTGAACACAGTTCATCTTATTCGTTACGATTTATTTGTTCGTTTTCACCCTCTGTTCCTCTTTTCTCCGTCACCGAAGATAATTGAATTTTGAAGGGACTCATTCAAGTGAGCCTTTTTCCCATTTGAATGAACCCTTCATTTTCAGCTTCATAAGTGGAATTTGGAAGGGTGTCATTCGAATGAACTTCGGGCTCATTCGAATGACACCCTTCATCTTTACCATATCTTCAACACATTCGAATGCATATTGAAATTTTTAAACCTCTCATTCGAATGAGTCTTTTTCCCATTCAGCTAATGCTCATTCGAATGAGTCTTTTTTTCGTTCGTTTTCAGCTAATGCTCATTCGAATGACATCATTCATCTTACCATATCTTTAACACATTTGAATACATATTGAAATTTTTAAACCTCTTATTTGAATGAGCATTTTTCGCATTCGAATGACACTTCATTTTCAGCTTCATAGAGGAATTTGGAAAGGTGTCATCATTCGAATAAGCCTCACCATATCTTCAACACATTCGAATGCATATTGAAATTTTTAAACCTCTCATTCGAATGAGCATTTTTTCCATTCGAATGATACCTTCTTCATAGTGAAATATTTTAATCTCATCCTCAGCTCATTCGAATGGGCTGAGGATGAGCCCATCTTCTCCGGCACCGTTCTTTGTTCTTCCATTTGAAGGTGCTCAAAGCTTTATTATAATATAATTTTATATGTATGCATCTCACAACAACCAAAATCTGTAGGTGGAAAATCACGATTACACTCCATTCCTCTTTTCTCTCAGTCTCCGGCAACTCTTGTTTCAAGTTTTTGCAATGGCATGTCAAGGCAAATACGTCTTTTGTCGTCTTCCATCGTGCTAATGAATTTGCCTTCCCAAACTCAAATATGTGATTTGATTAAAAATAGCGATTACCTGTTTGTCATTCACAAACACATAACATTTGCACTACCAACAAATATAAACTACCAGAGAGCGAGAGACGGTAAAGAGAAGATGGATGTGAAATTTGCATAATGTCTTCAAAGGAGAAGGTCGACGTAAACCTTTGAAAATTACAGTGACTTCCTCGATTCGTTAGCTTGCCTCCAACCAGTTGCTAGCTCCCTTGTTGCTTTGCATATGTTTCGACAGACTTTGGTTATATTTTCAATGTATTTGCAGGGGCAAGCGCGTCTTTACACATGAAATTTTTAGCACTTGAATTTGGGTTCCCACCATTTTAGGTGGGAAGGGAGGTTCCCGCGTACGCATAAAAACGGGTTCCCAAGGAAACGCATTTTCCATTTGAAACTTTGAACCAAACAGCCGCTGTCACAGGAAAATTTTGATTTTCCAATTCCGTCACACGATTTTCAGCCAACCAAACAGGCCCTTAGAATTTAGGACGCACGGGAATAATTTTATGGCAAAGTGTACAGAAGAAAGTTTCAGGATAGGATAATTAATTCACGTCCCAACCTCGTATGGTGAAACATTTCTTTGCATAATGATTCTCAGCCATCTCGATTGATTGTAGATGGTCTGGGTTCAACTTAGTGTTTTCAATATTTTCTTAAAAAAATTATTTTGATAGATACAGAATTTAAAATAAATATAATCTCATAATTAACATTTTCTAAAATATAATTTATTTAACTTCTTTAATCTCTCTAAATTAGTTAAATATATCTTATATTAAAGATAAAAATAGTATTATATTTTAAAATTGGATTAATAAAATTTAAGATCTTTCTTAATTTTAGTTAAACAAGTTAAAATTGATTTATAAGTAAATTCAAACAACTATTTCTCGGTAATACCTTCCGAGTGGTGTCGGTAATGCGGGTTTGGCCGACAAATTGGCGGGCTGATTCTAGCCCGCCACCTTCAACCCTTGGGTTAGGCGAGCTAAGCCCACGAGTTGACGAGCCAACCTGTCTAACCCTTTTTTTTATTTTTTTTGAAAAAATATATGTTTTATGTATTTTTTTTACTTTTTTCCTCCAATATTTTTTACAAAGAAAAAAGTAATATTAAATTCTATTTTTAGGAAATTATTGAACATTTATTCATAGAATTTGAAAGAGAATAGCATAAATATGCAATCTTATTAGAAAAAACTCACTACTAGAAAATCACAGATTAGCGAGGAAATTTAGCGACGACTTTAATATTCCTCTCTAAATAGCTTAATTAGCGAGGAATTTAGCGAGAAATATTGAATTCCTCTCTAATGTACAAATTAGCGAGGAAAATTAGCGACGACTTGGATATTCTTCTCTAAAATGCCCATTTAGCGAGAAGTTTAGCGAGGAATATTATATTCCTCTCTAATTTTCTAAATTAGCGAGGAAAATTAGCGACGGCTTAGATATTCCTCTCTAAATTACCTCATTAGTAAGGAATATTATATTCCTCACTAATTTTACAAATTAGTGAGAAAATTTTTTACTGTGATATTAAGTTATTCAAATACATTTTTATTATAAAATTTTTAAGGGATAAAAAATTTAATATGTTTTTTAAATTCCCTATGTTAAAATTTTGGAGGGATGGTTTCCCTCTGAATTTTTTGGCTCTAATCTTGTGAGATGTGAGTGTACATTTCGGACAGCTGGAATACAGACCAATTCCTCGAGTTCGGCTGACCGCTTTCCCAAATCTCACCTCACTCGACGATGCCATCTGAAATCCCAACCCCAACCCAGAGAAAACAGTCCATTAGACCATTAGACCATTAGAAGGAGCTGCTAGCTGCTATTAAATCTGTTGATGGCGGTGTGATAATGCCGGTCGAAAGGGAAAGGCGATGACTATCAGTTCTTACTTTTTTTTTTCCAAAGTAAGCGAGTGAAGTCACACGAGGCTAATTCAATTCACTTTGGAGGAGCGTCAAGCTCCTCTCCTTCACAGTCGAGAGCTTCACTCCACTGTACCGATAGGTGCTGGAGCTAATACGGATCCTTTTCTTTATATTTTTCTGACCAGCGTTAGATCGTCAATCGGCAAGGAAGCTAGCAATGAAGGGTCTTTATCCAATGAGGCTTTCTCCTTTACTGCAGCCGTTGATTGGTCTTTAACGGATGCAACTATTGGTGGTTGTTCTACTTCACCCTCCCTCGCCCACTCCTCTTATCTCTGTCTCTCGATCGGCCACTCCGTCTGGTCTCTTTCTCTCGCTCGACCACTCTGTGTTGCTGTCAAGTCTATGTCTCTGTCTCCCTGTGGGTTATCTTTGATGTCCGGCTGCTGTGCCCGTTCCCACCACCGACTCGGAAGCTTTCGTTTCCTGATTTACCCTTGATGAGCCCAGGAAAGTTCATTTTATCTTTCGGTTATCTTAATCAGTTATCTGTTGTGAGTTCAAATAGCTTTTCACTTGTAAAATAATGAGTTGCTGCTCCAAAGATGCGTTTGTATCTCTATCAGTTGCTAAATGCTAACCATGTTTGACATTGACTGTGGAAATACAAGGTATTTGCTAAAGGTGGTTCATGCCTATGGATTACAAATCGCTGTGGATTTGAGTACTGGCCCACACCATATGAGGAAGAGAAGTACTTGATACGCTCCTGAGTTCAAAGCTCCACCAATTAAACTTCCTGTGAGTTTTGAGAAAATGTGCGTATTTCAATTCTCTCTCTCTCTTCTAGTGCGACCATAGATGCATGCATACATAATACACACACACACATGGATTCACCTTACAGGATTAAGCTTATTGATGAACCCTGAGTGATTTATGTTCTTCAGCCCATGCTTCTTTCCATAAAGCCATTTTTTAAAACTAAAAAAAAAAGCTAAAAGCTTAAAGTATCTTTTCTAATGACTTAGTGAGGAAAAGATGCAATTGTAATTTGAGTTTGACCACATACATTTCTTGATCAAACGTATCATTTGATGGATCTGGTTAGTTGCTTATTGTTTGCAGAGTTGTCCACATCTTGACTCAACTTCAGGAATGCTACCAGTATCTTGAGAACACCACTAAGATTACCTGTCAAACCACATCATGTTCTTGTAAAATTGGTTTATGCCGGTGTAAATGCTAGTGATGTAAGTCACTGTATCTTTCTCAGAGGACTATTTTTCTGACTAGCACTAGTGTACTATTAACAGCATCAGACAATGAATGGTTATGAACAATGTTCTGGTTGGAAATGAGGTGATTATTCAAGCCTAAGTTGACAATGAACGGTTGTAAATTGAGGGGATAAGGTGATTATTCAAGCCTAAGCATCAGACATCCTAATACCCATGTCTTCTAGTTTTTCTGAAGTTTATTGACACTTCGCTGAGCCAAAAATTCTTGATGTATAGTTTTCTTTCTTTCTTTCTTTCGAATGTCCATCCAGAGAAAGCCAGTTCTTCTGTTTGTAGAAGGTTTTCATTCATGAGTAAATATATATACTCCTTACAGTAATCTTAGACTTAATTTACAATGATTCTATTATAATGGTTCATTATGATTGCATAGTGTCATACTACATGAAAGAATATTTCCTAAGACTGTCATATCAAAGTTAATAGTTGTTTAGATAGAAGGCTTACATTTTTCTGTAGTACGGTAGTAAAATAAGGAGTTAAGAAACTAGAGCACATTTAATGAGTCCTGAGATATTCAACTGATTATAAGCTGGTCAAATACAATTTGCTATGTTAAATGTTGCTTTTAGGTCAGGGATATATTCTCTAAAGCAGCTGCAGCAGCACCATGCCTACTCTTTTTTTGATGAATTTGATTCTATTGCCCCCAAGAGAGGACATGACAATACTGGAGTCACTGATCGTGTTGTGAATCAGGTTGGTGATTAATTGATCACTTCTTTTGTTATCGTATATTAATTATAATCTGATATTCATATTTTCACTTTTCACAGTTTCTGACTGAGTTAGATGGCGTTGAGATTTTAACAGGTGTATTTGTGTTTGCTGCTACCAGGTTGGTCTCATTATCACATTTTTTTTTTGGTAATACTCATCAGCACTTTTTTTGTTTAAATATTGGGTTAAACAGAAATATGATGAATGATAAGGCTTACACATGCGAGCATTGTTGTAGTGCCCTCTTTATTAATTCTTAATTATTACTGTTATTTAGAAATACGAATTAATTACAAGTTAAACTCCTGAAGATAATTTCAAGGCTTCAAGACAATAATAAGCTCTGCATAATCATTGGCTTGAGCAGCTGTGTTAGAATAGCGAGTTCTTGGGTTTGTACTATATGTTACCCTTTGTGTTTAATGTAGTTTATATTTATTAATAGGCATATCTGGTGCATTGCCAAGTAAATCAATATTCGGACTACTGCGAATATGAGTCAAAATTTCCTTTCTCATGACTTTGCAATTTTGACTTATCTTTCATGTAAAGCAGTAGACCGGATTTGCTTGATGCGGCACTTTTGAGACCACGCAGGTTAGATCGACTTCTATTCTGCGGCTTTCCATCTCGTCAAGAAAGGTTCGAAATTCTTACCGTACTTTCTAGAAAGGTATGTTGAACTACCTGATTATTCACTTGCTTGCCCGCTGCTTATATATATGTACACCAAAACAGAGGTTGCGTCTTATTTGATTACATTATTATTTAATCAAAACTATTTACGAATGCTCATGCTGTTGGTTGATTTTTAGGATTTTCCTCATTTCATGTGTAGCTTTGAGATATTCCGACATCTTCTTGGTATCATTTGGATTACTGTTATTTTCTTCATATTATTCTTCAAAAGATTCTGCTGTAGTAGGAAAAATTTTATTCGTCTTTTCTTTCTTTTAAGTAATTCAGTTGAATAGTAATGTTGCAGATGGGCGGGACTCCCTGTTGCAATGCAATCTTTGTCAAGAGCAGCTGATAATTACAATTCTCTAAATCTGGTATGATGTGGCCTGGGATAACTGCAAGCCTTCTGATCGATGGACTAGTTCTGTATTTTCCTCTAAGAACCCAGATCCAAATCAATGAACAATAATTGTATTGTTTGAAGCTTTTAACTTTTATATGTATTTTTTTCAACTTTAAGACTTTTATCATACATTAGAATGTGTGCTTATGGTTAAAAATACTATGTACTTGATATTATTATATAAAATTTGCCTTTTGGGTTATCAATTGTGCGATGAAATAGATCTGTCTATAAAAATATTTTTGTAAATGCGTAGTTTATTTATATCTAAAATCAATGACGATTTAGCGATATAATTGTCAAATATGGAGATGATAAATACACATAATTTTCCATTTAGTGACGGAAAATTTAGCGATAAAATTTTGAATGTTTCCCATGCTAAATTGTCAAATTTAATGATGGAAAATAACCCATTTAGTGATGGAATTATCAAATTTAGCGAGGGAATATAATATATTTAGCGACGGAATTGTTAAATTTAGTGACGGAATTTTCCCTCGCTAAATCCGTCGCTAAATTAGATTTTCCGTCGCTAATTCCGTCGCTAAATTTAGCGACCCTCGTTTTAGCGATGGATTTAGCGACGGATTTTTTCCGTCGCTAAATCTGATTTTTCCGTCGCTAATTCCGTCGCTAAATCCGATTTTTCTAGTAGTGACTGGATAAAAAAGAAAAAAAAATTATTTTTATTTTTTAAAAAATAAAAAGTTGGCGGGCTACAGGTTGAAGTTTTTCAGCTCACCATTTGATGGGCTGGCCTGCCCAGCCTGTCAACCCACACTTTACCGGTACTACTTTCAAGAATCATTTAATTTTTCTGACATATTGACTACAGATACGCGTGTTATATGTACGTGCTCAACCCTCCATTTGATTCCCAATTGACTTCTCTCAAGAAAGATACATGAAATGAGGAGTACTGTAATTAAAACGAAAAAAAAAAAGTTGAAAACTTTCTTCAACAATTTTTGAACAATATATTCAATTTTTATCCAGCCGTCCCCTTCCTATCATTTTTGGATAAGATAACGTGTCCGTTTGGAAACGTGGTAGAGAAGTAGTTTTACGCAAGTCGAGGTGAATGTGTGAAGGAGATTATTTTGTTTTGTAAAAAAGCACTGTTGAATATGGATTTGACTTTTGGAAATGCTCCGCCAAACAAGTCATATATAAATTGCTGTTAATCTTCAAACGTTGACCGTTAATGGATGTTAGTTTGACCAAAAAGGATTATGTGTTAAAGATTGACTGGCAATGTTTCAAAGATTAACGTCACTGTTATTTTTGCTTCACTTTTGAGCACTCGCTCGAAAAAGTATATGGTGCTGAATGTATTTCATGTAAAAGTTTATATGTATTTTGTATCTTCATCTGTAGACTTTTTTATTAATGTTAATATCATAGTATGCATAATTTTATTTTGATAAAAATGTACATTACCTAATGTTATTAGGATATATTTGATAGAAAGGTTGTCATAGTTTAATCATTGCTGAGGCCCGAAATAAAAGACAATCTAAACATAAATCAGTTGATTCTCCAATTATTACCTTTTTTTTTCTTATTTTTAGCTTACAAATTAAAATCGTATTGAGTCGCTTTTGAACAGTTAAACTCACAAGTTTGCTTATCGAGCCAATCTTACAAAATCATGTTAACTCGTTTTTAAACCCATACTAATTTTTTAAACTTGAGTATGATTAGTGACTTTATATATAAATTTCAAAAAAATTTCTTGATAGGGTTTGCTAAATTATGAATATTGATGTATCTAATTTCAATTATTTGATTTATTATTTAATCAATTTTATATTTAATTTTTAATTATATAATTTTAATAGTTATTTATTGATAAAAGTAAACTCTTATGAATTAAACTCAAGGTTACAATCCGAGTTTACATGTCTATCATCTTCAAATTTTATGAAATTGCATTTGAAGAAAATAATTAACGAAAAATAATTCTGAAACAGATTAATGATCCAATGTCTTAGGGCGAACCTTTCTGAGAGTAATAATTCACAAACGCCAAAGCGATGCTTGTGAACTTCTTCGCCTCCGTCACAAGATCCCCCACCTTCTTCTTCACCGGACCTTCTGGTTCCTCCTCCAACCCGTCCATGCACGTGTCCTCGTTCGTCAGCGCCGCGCTCATCTCCGTCAGCGCCGTGTCCATTGCGAACTTGAAATCACCGCCTTTTCCGGTCGCTATCTGTCGGAGCTGACCCAGTGAATCACTTATTTGATCTGAGGCGTCCCCTAGGACGGAAATGCAGTCGCTGATCGCGGCGTTGGATTTTCCGGCAAGACCGGAGACACGAGTAGCTACACCGCGGACCACTGAGTGAGACACCGCGACGCCGATGCGAGCCAATGCAGATGGGTTTTGCTTGATGACATCGGCGTAGGGAGAGATGGAAGTGTAGCAGAAGTCAGGGTAGCTGGTGTTATTACAAACTGAACGGATGAAATCGGCTGTTCCCGGAGCTGGTACCGTGACAGCGGCGGCTGATGACGGAGGGAGAAGGTGGCACGAGGCTGCGACAACGACGGGGAGGAGGAGAGAGAGGAGCTTAGGGCTTAGGGATTTCATGGTTAGATGCTTCGCTTTGCATACAATCGAAGTCGAACTGATTGGGTTTAAATAGGATTTGATTTGGTCTCTGGAAATACAGTTTGTCCGTTATTATTGGATATAATTACAATAATGCCATCCAGTCTCGTTTTGAATACGCCCCGGGAATGACTCACTTTTAACTAGGAAGGGAAGGTTATCGTTTTAATTGTCAGATTTTATTTTAATTTTTTAAATTAAAAAAAAAGCACTTTCAATCTTTTAAATTTAACGCCGTTAATTTTTCCTGACGGAAATTGCTGACTCATCGAATTTAATTGATGATCGTGCAAAAAAAAATGTTGACAAAGCATACTCGCATTTTAATTTTAATTTAATAATATAATAAATTGATATTTTAAATTGTGTAAAATAGAAAAGATTTAAAATAATAGAGTTAAGTTTGATAGATCAGCAATTTCCGTTAAGAGAGACTAACTGCGTTAAGTTTGAGGGACTGAAAATGCACTTTTTAAACTTAAAGGACTAAAGTGAAACTTGACGCAAATATAAATGACTAAAATTATACTTTAGCTAAATAGAAAAATACTCTAATTCCAAAAAGAAAACGATGATTTGTGTGTTTGGGAATTTCGTTGGGAGAAAAAAACTCTGTTAGGATAAAGGAGTTTACGGATTACGCTGGAGGAATGGAGTCCCCCAAACAAGCACGATATTTGTATTTGATATTGATAATTAGAATTTAGAACCATGCCCATACGTAAGTCCTAATCCATGAAATTCAATCTGAACAGTTTCAAATTGCAGCAAACATAAAATAAAAATACTGTATTTATAATTGTTGGCTTATTAAAAGATAAAGGGCATGTTCGTGCAACATTGAAATAGTATAATTACGTAAATCGATATAAAATTTCTATCACATGTTTATCTCATACGCGATAAGAAACAATTTAAACCATAAGTGACCATACGATCTAAAATGTATATATTTTTAAATTGCATTCAGTGACAAACGATAAACCACTTGTAAGTTGTCACTACATGAGATATAAATAATCTCATTTTTAGAATAAAAAGATTTGTTATACTTCACATTAATTTTGTATATCATACATTAGGATACGGTCCAAAAAAGTAGTTTTTGAAGTTGACAGTTAGTATGTTTGGCAGAGTTTTTACCCTCCTTAAAAGCACGTTCAACAGTGTTTTTCTATAAATCGAGATAATTTTTTTCATATGTTTACATCTATTTACGTAAAAACATTTTTCTACTACTTTCCCAAACGGGTCCAGTAAACCATATCGTTAAACCATGTAGTTGTACTCAATCTTACATTAGTAATCGTTCCATAAGAAGTGTAAATAAATGAATGTACACGTCTCTTCATGTTCAATGAATAATGAAAGAATTTAAGAAACTTCTATGTATATTTAGAATATATATTAACAAAAATATTTAATATGCTTCTTTATTAATGCACGATGGCGTTGTGAAATATGGTTGATCACATTTATTTACGATGTTATTAAAAACCTACATGAAAAATATATGACAATAAATTGAACAGCATAACTGTAAACGAAAAAAAAAATTACAGGACTTGAAAACGTACTAGCTGCTGATAAGTAATTAAATTGTACCGTACCTCTGAATTTAAAAAAGTTGAAGCGATGTGACACAAAAAAGAAATTAATTTAATGTTTGTTAATAATATATGATTCTTTAGTACACAAAATAAATGAGTATAAATGAATAATGGATAAATATGTTCATGAATAATTAATATGTAGTAGATGCACAGACTATAATATATATTTAATAAAAGAGTTAATTGAGAAAGAAATTTAGTTTTAAATATAAGACTCCTAATTCACATTTTTCTTACAAATTTATAATATATTCACCAAAATATCCATACCAATCGCACAAATTAAGGGTTTTCTTCCAAGGGTGATTAAGATAAAATGAGGTATTTTAGAAAAATCAATTTATATTTATTATAAATATAATTCATTGATCAATTTCCTTAACCTACTTAAATTAATTGCTTAACTTTTATCTTAAGGATTAGAGGGATTATATATATCCATTATTACCATGCACATGTCATTTTTTAAGTGGGGAACAATATTTCCATAAATTGATTTCGACCGGCTTAAGGATTTTCAACGATAATTTGTCTCTAATAATAATATATATTATTTTCCGTTTTTAATATAAGAGATAATTAATTCTTTTAAAGATTAAAAAGATTATAGAATTACCTTAAAGTATTTAATTATGTACATATTGTACGCGTGAGGAAAAAGTGATTGAAGGTTCCATGAATTCTCTCCAGTGATGGTTTTCTTTCAATGGTCAGTTCTCTCATGTATCTTCAAACATTATGACTTGGATTTCTTCAAAGCTGAAAGGCGTGAGTTGGACGTGGAAGACGAAGAACGAATTCAACTTTCAATCTCAAACGTTCGGCAAATCAATGGGACAGAGCTTACTTGGAATTTGGACCATGGAAATCAATCTTTGAGTGGGACAGAGTCTGTTGTCCACACAAGTTTTTCTTCTCTGGCCGTCAAGCGCTCGTTCGGAAGTTACTTTTCGTACCGAAGGTAAATTTTATCTGTGTTTTTATAGTATTAGCCCAATTTAGCAACACAGGTAAGAGCCTCCAAAATCCGTTTAACAGTGTTTTTTTTAAAATGAGATAATATTCTTTATACACTTACCTTGATTTAAGTAAAAGTATTTCTCCACCGTATTCATAAACCGATTCTTTATCACAAATAGAGAGTTTGTTTGGAATAACGTTTGCAAAAGCCAAACACATGTTCAACAGTGTTTTTCCGTAAAACGAAATAATATCCTCCGCATAGTTACTTCGGCTTGCGTAAAAGTATAAAACGATGGAAAAGTACTTTTACATAAGTCGAGGTAAATATGTGAAGGAGATTATTTCGTTTTACAGAAAATACCCTTAAACGTGAGTTTAGGCCCTTCATAATTGTTACCAAACACACTCATTATCCTCATGCATTTCGTGGGCTAACTGTAAAATACTACCTCTGATCTACTTAGTTGAATTTTTCAATATATTAGAAAAGTTAAATAAATTCCTTACTTATAATATATATTATTAAATACTTATGTTTAACGAAAGATTATATATCAGTCCATAAGTTAAAAAATTTAATTAGAAGAAAATAATAAATACATTAACTAATTAATTTCTTTAATTTTCCCAAAATATCAAAGCCTGCATTTAGTATAGCTTAATGGAAAATGGGTTCTTGTCCTAAAATATTAAAGTCGAGGTAAATATGTGAAGGAGATTATTTCGTTTTGCAGAAAATACCTTTAGGAAAATTATACCAATTGAACTCGATAATAAGTTTGAATCTGACTTGATCAGATGACCGTATATTAGACTCAAAAGCAGAGATTTTTAGTATTATTCCTATAACAGTTTGGTTATCACAATCCTCTTAATTTTTATGCAATTATATAGAGGTTACAATTGATAGATTCCATATATATATATATATAGAGAGAGAGAGAGAGAGAGGCTTTCTCAACGTCACCTGCACATACATACATATACTAGTTACAATCCGACTTCATTGCCACTATAGAATAAAGAGTTTTAGTATTATTACTGCCCCCATCCTAAGTTTTTTTTTTATTCTCTCAATTTTCTTGTCACTCATTGGGTCTACAATTTCCTACCGTACCAATTCGACTGTTGAAATATGGGCTACCCTTGATAGATTAGGTCCAAGTCCATGGGCTAGGTCAAATACGTAAACCTAAACTCTAGTGGGAAGTTACAAGAGAGGAACGTGGCTCCACAAAGGCGGCAGAAATAACGCACAGAGAAAACAAATATTCTCTATTCCCTTTTTTCTTTCAGAGAACCCTCTCATCTCCTCTCTTCTTGCCTTCGGTGCTTTTGCTGTGTCTTGTGTTTGGATCCACCATTGTGATCCGAATTCCGCGTGGATATCTACAAATTCGTAATTCGGCATCTTCAGGTACGCCTGAAATCCTTCATCAACAATTGATGTAGTCAGATTCTACACAAAATTTATAAAGATTCATACTATAATAATTACTCCTTTTCTCAATTCTCATGCATGTCACTAGATTCCGTTCATGAGAAATCTGATGCCCCACTTTTTGATGGGTTTGTTTGGTGTAGCGTTTGAAAAAGTCAAACGCACGTTTAACAGTTTTTTTTTTGTAAAACAAGATAATCCTCTGCACATTTTACATCGACTTATGTAAAAATATTTTTCTACGCATTTTTAAATGGACACATTGATGTGAAATGGGAAAGGAGAAGGGGGGGGAGGGACAGAAGTTAGAGCTTCAATCAAGAGCTGCTTTAATTGGCTTTGTAAATATTGGACGTACTTATAGATTTTGATTACCAGTTTTTAAATACCAAACTGCGGATCACAGGGTTTGGATCTTGATCTATACACAACAAAGTACGTTTAGATTCAGAGAGGGAGAGTCTTCTCACTGAGAGCGTGAGAGAGTTTTCAATCAATTTATCTGTATGTGTGTTGTCAATTAAGGGATAACCGCTCTATTTAATATTTAAAAGTCAAATTTAAAAATCACAACAGCCCCTTTTGTTAACTGCTCCAGCATTCATGTTTGAATTTAATAACCTTTTAAAAAAATCATCATTTATTTCTCATAAAAATGCTTATCAATACTTTTACCGTAACATGTGTTTTGAACCTAATTTATTAAGAGTGATCAAACACATATTCCAACCGGCTTAAATAGTATATAGTAAGATGTGCAGTAGAGATTTAATTTGTTGCAGGAGTATACAATCTTATTCTCATGTTCCATAATTATGTCCACTGCTTTATAGAGACTTGTTTTACAGCGTAAGTATGCACGTGTGTAGGATCTACATAAGAATACGAGTAGAAAAATATTTTTATATAAATCGAGATAAATATGTAAAAAAATTTATCTTATTTTACAAAAAATATTATTAAATGTGTGTTTAACTTTTTCAAATATCGTCGTACAAAGATCAAGAGAGCTAAGAGACACAAACAGCATGGTGGTATAGCTGCAAGCGAGGCTCCACCCACTTTATTAGTCACAGGACAAGACCCACACACACATTTCGATAGAGATGAGAATTCGTGCCGGACCTTCCATGAGAATAGGTGAGAACAGGTGGGTTGACTTTTGATTTGGATGTGATGTGCTTTGTTTTTTAAGCTACAGATCCCTTTTAAGCCATCGATTTTATAGGAACAGTCGTTATATATATATATATATATATATGCTTCTTTTAAAAGTTCAAAATCATAAAGCCAACATTCTATTTAACGGGACCTGGAGTTTATTTGAATGGATAGTTAAAAATAGTTTTTACAGATTTTGAGATAAAATCTATGATTTGGAGAATAGATTTTGGAAAATAACTTTTACAGATTCCGAGGCAAAACCTAAATTTTGAAAAGTGATTTATGTTTGAGAAGTTATTAACTTTTACAGATTTTGAGGTAAAAAAGTGGGTATGAAAGTAGGAAAGAGAAAAAAAAGAAAAAGTAGGAAAGAGAAAAGAGGAAAATGTATGAAAAAGAAAAATGTAGGTTTTAAACTGATTTTGTAATCAAAATAGCTTTTGGGAAAAAAATTTCGTTTGGACAAAACCTAGATTTTGAGGTCAAACCTATATTTTGAAACAAAACCTAGGTTCTAGAAGCTGTTTTCAAACAAGCGTCTAATCATATTGGTTCAACAGGTAAGACCCATTTTTTTTAACTCTACCTTTTAGTGCGCACCGGTGCACCTGATCCCTGGAATCTGAGTCCCCTTCAAAATTATACTAAACACTTCATTCTCAGACTTCTAAATTCAACTCAATACTCAATACATGTATAATTTGATGGCCGAATTGATCTTAATCTTAAATGTATGGTTTATTTCTAATTTTTGTTATTTTTTCCAAATCGTTTCTATTGATGCTCCATAAAAAGTAATCAAATAAGAGATGGAATTATTTTTTTTATAAAAGAGATGGAATTATGGAATGAAGGAAGAAAATTGAGCGCTTTAGAAAAATTAAATGACATAACTAATACAATTAATCTAATCAAATTATAGAAATAGATCATATATTTAAGATGAAATATTGAAAGAGCGATTCTTTTTCCATCCATGAATAACGTAATCAAATGAGAGAGGCCATCCTTGGGGGTCAATTTCATTGAATAAGACAAACACACGAGGTAACATTTCGCCTTCATCAAAGGCTGCTTTTCTTCTAACACTTTGTAATTTGCTTTTCAAGCCTAACTTATCTTTCAATTCAAAAAAAAAAAAAAGGCTACTTTTCTCCTGTAATGTAAATAGGTTTGTTTGGATAGCCCGTTTGGATATCTAAAAGTCATTCTTGCATTTACCTTGATAAAATTCCTCTCACATATTTATTTTGGAATCTGTGTCCGTTCTCCCAACGGACTGACCAAACAAGCGCAGTATATATCCCCAATTAGATAGCCTCCATCTCTAATCTCTGCCAAACAAGTCCCATCACTCTTAATTCTCTGTATAATTAATCTTTTGCAAAATCTCGTAGGATTTGCACGAATCCCCCCAGAGACTTGTATTTATAAGTAACGCTTTCATCGGCGCAATTAGCTCTCCCTTCTCCCAATTTCACTTTTGATGTTGGTGGCCGTGGGGCCTTGTATTACTAAACGCTTGTTCAAGAAAGTGGTTGAGAGATGTTTTTATGATTTACGATATAAATATATAAATGAGATTATCTCAATTTACAGAAAAATATTATTAAACGTGTATTTAATAAGTCTAGACACTCCCAAAATGATGCTAAAGGAAACATTCACTACCCGCTCTATGTAAATAGGATCAAAGAGTCATGTCTGTTATATAATTCATAATTTCAAAAGAAACAAAAGTGTCACAACACCACATTAAGGGTATATTTCTGAGCAAAACTAAGAAAAAAGTGCAAATACAACAATTCCATATAATAGAGGGTAGATGGAGAGGAGAGATTCACATTTGACTTTTAATTAAAGGAACCAAACACTTTTCATACGTTCACCAAAACATGAACACCAAAATCACTAATCAAAGCCTCAAACTTCAATCTAATCACCACTCTTACTATTACTACTACTACTACATTATCAGTAATTAATAATCACTAATCATTGATTAATAACGCATTTCCTTGTTCGCGTAGCTGTTCGCCAGCGCCAAGGCGTTACTGGTTAACTCCTTCAAGTACGTCATCCGATCGCATACGTCCGTCTTCACTCCACCTTCCGGTACATCCTCGAACCCGTCCGTGCATGTGTCCTCATCCGTCAGAGCGGCGCTCATCCACGTCTGCACATTGCTCATCTGGAACCTGAACTGCTCGCTGCCTGCTCCGGCGATTCCCAGCTGGCGCATCTGCTTGAGTGAGCCTCGGATCTCGTCGACGGCGTCCCCAATGTTGGTGAAGCAGTCGCGGAGAGCCGAGGTGGCGCGTGAGTTGGTGCTGTAGTCGGCGTCGCGAGAGAGGCCTGAGAGGTAGGAGGCCATGCGGTTGGCCTTAGTGAGGGTCAGCGCTATGGCGACGCGAGCGAGCTTGCCGGAGTTTTCTTGGATGGCATTGGAGTAGGGAGAGAGGGAGGAGTAGCAGAGGCCGGGGTAGAGGGTGGCGTTACAGCTTGAGCGGATGAATGTGGTGGCGCTGGGGTTGGAGTCGGGGGTGGAGTCGATTACGATGGTGGAGGCGGCTGATTGACGGAGACAGTGGAATGAGATGGCGGCGAGGAGGGGGAGGAAGAGGAGCTGAAGGCGTTGGGTTATCATGGTGGATTGCCTCTTTTCTTGGAATATGCTTTTATGTTGGAGCTTTGAGCTCTTGAAGGTTTATATAATAATGGCTAGCCAATGAGTGCATGTTTACAGTGAAATTACATTCTTATCAATTAATGTTGTGTATTATTGCAACTATGCCATTGACATGTCTGAGTGAATATGATATTAAAATTTAATTATGAAAGAATTAATCATTGAATAAATAATTAACTATTGGCCAGAGGCCCGCAGTCTGGTAAAGGAATTTTTTTTCTGGAAAAAACTCCACACATATACAATATTAAAATCTGCAGAAACAGCACTGAATAACTGAAAGAGAAGGCACAGGTTGCCACAGAGGGGAAGGGCGAAGGAGAGAAAGAGGGAGAAGGCCAGTTCATCTATTCCTAAGTTAATTTCTAAGTTAATTTTCTTATTACTCTTATCACCCTCTTCTCATATTTTTAATACTCATTTTTAACATTCTGAATAATCAGTTTTCAATTTGTTAACAAAAATGATTAGCTTAATTGTGAGTTTTATGTCATGGTGAATTAAAGAAATGGTCAAAATTACATGTCACTTATTAAATAATTTTAATTAATTTAGTGCGGTATTTATTCCATTAGATCGAACGCTATCTTTATAGTATGGGTTACATTTCAAATCATCACTTTCACAACAGACACTTGCAACGTTCATTGTTTAAGCTTCTTTACATGAAAATAGGGTTGTTTGGATAGCCCGTTTGGGCATGTAAAAGTCATTTCTACGCTTAGTGAGACAAAATTCCTTTCACATATTTATTTTGGAATCTGTATTCGTTCTCCCAACGGACTTACCAAACAAGCCTATTATATTTGTTAGAGTTGGCCAAACAAGAAGAAGTTGAAGAAGCTGGAACATACAAGCAATGATCAAGGGTGAAGGAAGAAGTTGAGCTTGAGCCAGTGGCTACATCGTCAACAAGCACGATGGTAGAGCTAAAGCTGAACGAGAGTGGCCAGAAAGTGAGGAAGAAGAAGACGACGTGCAGAAGAGAGAGCTTCTTCAAGGAGCTTAGCAGCGCAGAAAAATGAAGTTCTAAAAGCTTTCAGGTTATATATAAAAGTTGAGACTTTGAATTTTTAAAACTTCTAAATTAGAGGGAGATTAAATGCGAGAGTGATTAATGTTTGGAGAATATATTTTGAAAAATAGCTTTTACAGATTTCGAGACAAAATCTAGGTTTTGAAAAGTGATTTAGGACTTGTTTGGAAGCTATTTTTAAAATAGTTTTTACAGATTCCGAGGTAAAACCTAGGTTTTGGAGAATAGATTTTTGGAAAAATAGTTTTTACAAATTACGAGGCAAAACCTAGGTTTTGAAAAGTGATTTATGTTTGGGAAGTTATTAGTTTTTACGGATTTCGAGGCAAAAAAGTGGTTAGGAAAGAAGAAAGCGAGAGGATGAAAAGTACGAAAGAGGAAAGAGAAGTAAGAAAAAATAGAAAAGAGAAAAGAGAAAAGAGAAAGAAAGAAAAAGTAGGAAAGAGGAAAGGGAATGAGGATAAAAGTATAAAAGAGAAAATAAGAAAAAGTATGAAGGAAAAAAAAGTATGACAAAGAAAACCTAGGTTTTGAAACCTAGGTTTTAAACTGAGGTTTTGTAACCAGAATAGCTTTTCAGAAAAATTTTTGTAGTTGGACAAAACCTAGGTTTTGGGTCAAAACCTAGGTTTCAAAAATAAACCTAGGTTGTGGGAATAAGTTGCAAACAAGCCCTTATGTTTGGGAAGTTATTAGCTTTTACGGATCCCGAGGTAAAAAAGTGGGTAGGAAAGAGGAAAGTATGAAAGAGAGAGAAAGAAAAAGTAGAAAAGAGGAAAAGTATGAAAGAGAAAATATAGGTTTCAAAACCTATGTTTCAAACTGAGGTTTTGTAATCAAAATGATTTTTGGGAAAAAAAGTTTGCTTGGACAAAATCTCGGTTTTAAGGTAAAACCTAGGTTTTGAATCCAAACATAGGTTTTAGATTAGGTTGCCAAACAAACCCTAAGTTATTGGGGGTGTTATATAATTATTGATATTTTGGCCTAAAGAGAAGCATAATCTTATTTATTTTTTATGGGTTACACTGGGGATGTGTTTAACTGTTTATGAGAGTTAATAAACAGTGATTACAGCCTTTTGATAGAATTAGAATTTTTAATTCGTGGTCTTTTTATAATAAGTTTAAAATCTAAACATTTCTAATTATTAACATAAGTTCAACCCTCGATAACATTCATCATTAATAATGGTAATTTTCCATTCATAAGCACCTTGGAATCTGCCACCTTGATAAAAGGTGCAAAATATTAACAAAATTACCATCAGATCCTAAATATTAACAAAATTGCCATCAAATCCTAACAGTAGCTGATTCGTTGTCATTAACAATGTTACCAGCCGTTAATAATAATTGGACGATCTACTATTGGGATTTAGTGGTAATTTTATCAACATTTTGGACCTTTGTTGATTAATTTTTTTTGTTGAGACTTGACTCTAAAATTTCCTAAAATTTTTTTACCCAATCTTAGATTTGAGTTGAAAACTGTGGTTCTTGACTTTTTCTACTTCGTAAGGTGCTCAACCGAGCAATTGAAAAATAAAAATCTAAATACTATAATTTGAGTATATACTAGCTTGATAACTAGTACGTGTGCATTAAGAAAATTAGCAAACTTTATTATTTGTAATAAATATGTTTTATTTTTTTTTAAAATATCCTCTTTAATCATGTGCATTAAAATTACGTAGCCCTTGATGCAAACCCTTTTCATATAAGGTGCAATCAAATCAACAGGGACATGCTTGAATTTGATTAATAGTTGATGAGAGATATGGAGTAAAAGTGAAGTGGTTAAGTGGGTCAGGTTCATGATGAGTTCCTATTTTATAGGAATTAATTGTACCTAATTTTGACCATTTGATGTTTTGTTTAGCCTTAATTGCATATTTTTGAGATTAATTTTGTTAGAGTGATTATACAAATTAATTGTTAAATTTGATATTTTTCTTATATCACTCTTTAAAATTCCCCAAATACCTACTGCTTTATGTCAAAGTCCCACATCGGAGAGGCTCAAGAGGGTGTTGGGCTATATAAGCGGATGCGCTGCACACCCCCATCAGACGTCTTTTGGGGGAGAGAGTAATGGCCCCGTGGCAAGTGGTATCAAAGCTAGCCCTGAGCCTTCGATCTCTGGTGGACCCTCCGGACGTCGGCGAGGTTGCCGATGGGTCCTGCGGTGAGGTCGTTCCCAGATTGATTGAGGGAGAATGTCAAAGTCCCATATTGAAGAGGCTTAAGAGGGTGCTGGGCTATATAAGCGGGCATACAGGATGATGGGGGTGCTTTTGGACCTTGAGGTAGCAGACAAAGAAAGACAAACCAAACAGTGGGACCAAAACCAGAAAAGGAAACAAACCAAACTGAATTAGTTGAAGGAGAACCGAAAATGGTTAGCTGGCTGCAGACTTTTATCCAAGAAAAAGTCCTTTTATCCGGAAGCATCATCCCTTTATCCGGGGGGTAATCCATCCTCTGACAACACCTCATGGAGAGCAGAGATATTTTTCAACTCTATCAGTTCAACTCACTGCTTCTCAGACGTCACAACTTCACCCGCATTCGGACTCCTCTCCCGCTGTCTCATACCTTCTGCACCTTCATCTCCGTTTCATCCATTCCACATTTAGGCTGCCATGATCTCAGACCAGGGAGCTGCAGACTCACAGGGTGGATCTGGTTTCTCTTCTGCTTAGTTCGCTCATATCTATCACCATTGGACCTTAACGATACGCACACAGCTTTAGCTGGTTTCATCTCATCATATCCTTCGTCCGAAAATCATCTCCTTTCCAGAAGATGTTCTGGTTACACACTTCTTGCTGTTAGAGTTCCAGATCTTCACCGTCGTGTGTCACATCGGCTCCCACCTCACCGTCTTCATACTGAACGCATGATGGCCGACAACGACAGGACCACCGTCGCTGCTGCTGTCCGTATCTCCCTGGCTGTCTGATCTCTTGCTGTCCTGGGAGTTATGATTGAGCCAGAGCTTGTTTGACAGGGAGTTCCTCGTTTTCACTGAGTTACTCTTTTTGGATTTAATTTCTGAATAGATGCTATATTTAATGTGGACTCAGACTTGTTATCTCCATGCTCTTTCTTGCGATTTGATTGAAGTAAAGCACTCAGATGATAAACTCCTAGATTTACAGTAGCTATTAATTCTTTTATCAGCTTGATTGAGATTGTGATTGATTAATATTGAGCAATACAGGAGTAATGTCGATTGATGTTCTCTTTGGAGTGGCTGAATAGCTTTAGTTGGATATTTCTATTGATTTAGTGCGAGAGAATTAATCTTTCTGACTAAGAGACATAAGTGAACTCATCATTAAAAAGGCAATGAAGGTAGAGTCATAAACTCCTAGAAAGCATTCTTGATATTAATTCATTTTTTTGTTCTTACCTTAGCGTAGTCCAGTTTAATTGAAAAGGAAATCAAATTAAACAATAGGTAGATAATGCCTTTGAATTGGAATTATGATGACAACACCACACTCCTATTAATTTGTTGATTTAGTTTACTAACTGATTACTTAGAAACACATAAGCTCCTTAGAGATCGACCTTAGAGTTGTGTGACTAGCTACATAATCTTGAGTATTAAATTTGACCTTCAAACGATAGAGATCAGTTCCTAATCTCCTTCTAATGTGTTTTTCTTCCCTTTCCATTTACTTTGGTGTGTGGTTTCTCTTTAATTTGCTTCTCATGTAGTTTTGTTCATTCGTTCCCTTTCTAAACTTTAATTTACACTGCTGGTTCATGAATGAAATATACAGAAGTTTCAGGCCATACAAAAAAAAAACCAGAAAGAAGTGGGATTATTAGAGGACTTGGAAGCATTGTCTCCTATTTTATGAAGAAACCATATTGTGAGTAACAAAATTCAATTTATTCATCACATCATTATCACTATACAAGTAGGAGGCTCCCCATAGCCATGGGCTGGGACTTGTATATACCACTCACATCCAACCTCTCCAAGAAATTATGCTTCATCCCTTTTATTGATGACTTTTGTCAAGGGCCTGGCTTCTGACATGAACCCTGGAGAAGCCAAGACATGAAGAACCAGCATGATGAGCTTACTCATCTCACCCATATCTCAGCTTGATGATCTTTGAGTGTATATGTAGATAAAGTCAAATTATTGTTGTTTTTACTTAGAGTGTTGAGAATGCAATTCATCCTCAAAGATTTTATTGTATCTCTCTTCTTCGTTGTCCCTTACCTTCCTCTCTACGAGCTCCTCGCCATGTCTCTCGTCTGCAAATCCCTAAACGATGCAGTAAACGATGACCTATTGCCGTGGTTGAGCCTCGTCGTTGAAGGGCCTCTCAGCTCCAAGCTCACCTATCAGATTCTCGTCAGAGTCACTGCTAGAGCCAACGGTAGGCTCACCAGTCTGGCACTGGTGAACTGCAAGAACTTCACTGACATTGGCCTTCAAAAGGTCGTTGGAGAAAATCCTTTTATAAACAAGGTTTGATTCACAAGACCCTTCTTTTTAGATTTTCGATCTATTAATTGTTATGATATCTACTCGTACTTACATACCAGATAGGATTGGTTGACTGGGGATAAGAAGGGATAAGAATGATTGGCTGTTGAAAATTACAAAGGGCTTGTTCGGTAAGTCCGTTGGGAAAACGGATACAGATTCTGAGGTAAACATGTAAGAAGAATTTTGTCTCGGTAAGTGTAGGAATGGCTTTTGGATGCCCAAACGGGCTATCCAAACAAGCCTAAAAATAGTAGTGAGAATTTTTGTTTCAATACCTTTTTTGTCTTGGCACAAATTAGAGGAAAAATTGACTTTTATCAAGCGATTTAATTGCTTAAATAAACTAGAAAATATGATATTGTGAATTAAAAAAAAGAATAACTAAACCACTTTATTGTGGAATAAAATTAGATTTGTAAAAGTTAATTAGGAAATTAAGAGTAAATAGATCCATCCAGAGTCTGGTTCCCGTTTTATAAAAAGAGCGCCAGTTATTTTGAGAAAAACCCTTGAGGTCTAATCAGTACTCTGTTTTTTAGTTCACTCTAGCTACATCCAGAAAAGTAATTTTGAGGATCCTAATTTCCTAACCAAAACGTTTCATTTATGTGTAGCTCTATCTACCAGCATGCAGTGGCATAACCCCTGAAGGAGTACTATCAGCTGTGAAGATTCTATGCCAAGGAGGCCACAGCCTAAGTATTCTAAGGATAAATGGCATCTGCAACTTTAAGAAGCAGCACATTGACACGCTTGCTTCTTACCTCACAAAAGATCAGAATCAGCCATTAACGGAGCTTCAAAAACAACACCACCACCCTATCTACTACCATGAAAGGTTCAATTTCTCTGCCTTTAAGCCCAAAGAAAGCCATCAGATTATGGACTTGCAAACATGTCCTATGTGCTTTGAGGTCAGAATGGTTTATGACTGCCCAAGAGGGAAATGCAAGACGAAAGAATGTAGGGCATGCACTTTTTGCATTCCAAGGTGTGAGTACTGTGGTTGATGTATTAGATCACTAGTTGCAGCAGGAGATGCAGGCTTTCTTGTGTTCACAGTGTTGGTTACATTCTCCTAAGTGTAATTCCTGTGAGAAGCCGTACTGCAAGTAACATAATAATTGGCGGAGCAATGATACAACCCCCGGTTTCCTCTTGCAGCTTTATGATGAGAATTTTGTTGATTATTATCTGTACAGTGATATTGTGTTTTAGAGGGTTTAACTAATACTTTCAGTCCCCTGATGTTATAATGTCTAAAATTTAGTTATTGAAGTTTTAATTTTTGTCAATAGTGTTTCAATTTGGAGAAAGTCCCTTCATCTATGCTCATGTCTAATCTGATAGATACAATGAGCTCCTCTGATGCTAGTGCTGATAAAATGACCAAACGTAATGATTAATGAAGAGGTGAAAAAGAATGAAAGAAAGGGTACAAAAAAAAGAAGAAACAGATCTTGTTTATATCACTACTCATTGTGCCATGCTTTCACTTAAAATATGAAAATTATAGATAATCCAATTCATGAAAGAACAAAAGTTGCTTATATTCAATAGATCAAGATTTTCAATTACACACTTACTTTGCTATAGTTAGTTGTTAAAATGCGTACTTGTACTTGTAAATTCTTCTATAAGAACTTGAAAATTTTTGTATTAACTTATACAATGTAAATTAGGATTGACAAATTTTCTTACTCTATGTCTGGAAACACAACAAATACAGATCAAAGAATATACATCATCAATATAAAAGTATGTCAATATCAACAACCAATATCGATATAGAAACACTAGTGGAAGCCGCACTATTTATAAGGAGCTATAAATAGTGCGGCTTCCAGCCACCCTGGTGCTGGTGCTTAAAAAAATGAGGTCAACTGTCTCTGGTTGTAAAAAAATATACATTAGAAATGTAAAAATATACATTTTAATGAAGCCTATCTTCCTTTAAATCCTCAATAGGAGGAAAACAAATTTGTTTTTTGCAACAATCTTCCAAAATGCAGTTGAAGATCACGCCTCCATGGATCTGATGATTTTCCAATACTAAATGCAGAGAGCAAATGTGGCTTAGCTTTACATGACAATTGCACTCCATAGTAACATACCTATGACCAAAGAGCTTGTGAAGGATTCACCATTGTGATAGTATTTGGAAAAGTAGCCTGATGATGTAGAATTAGAAGATGGTGCCAGTGACGTGCCATTTGTGCTGGTTCTTCTTTTACCACCACTGTTGTTTCCATACATAGAGTAAGAAAAGGAATAAGAAATGACAGTTCAGCAAATTATGTACAATCATCTCACAAATGCGAAATTTGCAACCCTTAGGATTGCCTCCGGACTCCGGTCCTTAATATAGAAGCTATATAACTAATTTGTAAATATTAAAAAAATTAGTTTGTAACAATCATGTGTTGATTTCTCTAGAATGCCTTTTCTAATTGTATATATTGTAACTAACTCTTGATGAAAACTCCCTTACTATGTGCAATCAATAGAGATATTTTGAAGAAAAAATTATAAATTTGGGAGGTAAAATGAATAGATGTCTTATATTAAGGACCAAAGTAAACCCTTATCTAACTCTTACATCTAGTTCTAGAGCCTAGAGGTAGTATTAAATAAAGGAATAATCATATTTGCTATTCAATGTGGAATTTCATCAGATTACAAAGATGTCAGACAGTTTAAAATACAGCTTTTAAAAAAAAAAAA